>LPNX010099109.1:0-52530 GCA_001517045.1 Pseudotsuga menziesii
CCCTCTGACACACACACACACACACACACACACACACACACACACACACACACACATCCCTATGTCTCCCCTTACCACTAGCACCCCCTAACCTATCTCTATGGCACACACACACAAATCCCTATGTCAAACCTTATCACTAGCACCCCCTAACCTATCTCTCTGACACACACACACACACATCCCTATGTATCCCCTTATTACTATCACTCCTTAACCTATCTTTTTCTCACACACACATCCCTTGAGTTGTAAAACAATATAGTTAGGTTGAAGAGAAGGGGGGTGTTAAGGCACAAAGACTAAGGGAATGCTTGTTAATTCCCCCTAAACCTTGAATGATCCCTTAGTAGTGCAACTAACTTCTTAAATGCTCCAAAATTCTATTAGAGTAAAACATGCCCCTGTTTTATGTGTCCAAAACGTGCCCCCGTTTTAGTTAACAATAACGCATGCACGTTTAGTCTCAGTATAAACAATAGCAGTCCCTATCTGAGAAACACTCTAACACATTTCACACAGGTTTGATAGTCCGCGCATAATTTCAGGTTACAGACAGTGCGTGAACATTCTATTCTTCATCATATTATCACACAAAATTGTTTTTGACATCAAGCATCTCTACCACAAGTTTCTAAGTATTGCTTGGAGCATGGTATACATTGAGGAGTAAGAAACAAACAATTAATTGAGCAAAAAAGAATACATTAATTGAGTAAGGAGCAACATAGAGCATCTCCACCATTGTTTTTCTTGCAATTAAGGAGCTAGCAGAGGCAACATTAACTTGGTCATTGTGGTGGAGTGTGTAGACAAAATTGAGCAAGAAACACAAGAAACAAACCAAGCTTGGGGAATTTCCCATTGAGGAGAATTATAGAGAATCTCCACCATTGTTTTTCTTGCAATTGAGGAGCTAGCACAAGAAACATTAACTTGGTCATTATGGTGGAGTATGTAGACACAATTGAGCAAGAAACAAACCAAGCTTGGGGAATTTGCCATTGAGGAGCACCATAGAGCATCTCCACCATTGTTTTTGTTGCAATTGAGGATCTAGCAAAGGAAACATTAACTTGGTCATTGTGATGGAGTATGTAGACACAATTGAGGAAGAAACAAACCAAGCTTGGGGAATTTCCCATTGAGGAGCACCATAGAGCATCTCTACCATTGTTTTTATTACCCATAACTTGAGTATCTAGACACCATTGAGAAATAAAGAAACCAAACTTGGGTAGTCTCCCATTGAAGAGTACCATTGAGGAGGTAGCAAAGGAAACCATATATATCATTGATCATTGTGGTGATGGGAAACTCATGCAATCAAGCAAGAAAATCACTAAGGAAGAGGATACCCAATGAAATCCTTGAAGAAATTAGAGAGAAGAAAAGAAATGACATGACCAATTGAAGACGCTCTATGGACACCCAATCGATTCTGGTTGTTGAGGATGCCATAGTTCTTCCTTCCAATCCACATCAAGAAAGACAAAAACATTCGCTCGAGGGGCCTTCGGCCTCCATATTAGTAGAAGAATGAGCACTGCATGGCACTGATCAAGAAGTAAAATGTAGGTGCACATGAAGGCCACCTGAAACCTTTGCAGATTTAATTGAATGTGGGTATACAAGTGACAAAGTTAGAGATACGTTGAATGCTGAAAGTATGCTCGAAGAAGACAATGTTGTTCATACCACCCAAGAGGATTTCCAATTGCCACCGTCCGACTGTCAGGAAGACATAGAAGGACATGAAGCTCATGTTCAAACACCAGACCGATGGGGTGATATGGTACAAGGTGCAGTTCCAACCTCCCTACCTCCATTAGAAACTTCATGCCGAAGAAATCCAAAACGTATACAGATCGATGAAATTCTCATTGGTTCGCTTGAAGGTATGTGGTCTAAACGCAATATTGCATATCAAGCTCAACAGATACTTGTCAACTATTTTTTATCCTAAATGTGATGGAAATAAATGTAGATTATTTATACGTTGTTAAAATCTAGGTCTATGACTATTGTTAGGAAAAACTTAAGGAAAGATCAGTGATAAATAGTTCTGAACCAAGTTCTCATGTTGTCAGAAGTTTTATAGATGCATTTAGTACTATTGGAAATAAATCTTGTTCAAAGGATTGCAATGCAGCTCGTTGTGTGTTGTCATAATCAATCGTGAACAAAAGCACCAGGGCCATTCGCCTTCTTAAGCCTACATCCAAACTTGTAGGATTGGATATCAAAGCACTCCATAGGTATTGTTCTAGAAGAGAACAACTTGACTCTAGTGAAACAGATGTCTGGTCCTTCATTAGCAGGTTGCCATGCTCCGATATGAAGCTCATTGATGTGGTAAAGGGACTGGTGTAGGAGTTTTGGCGTGATAATAGTAGACCTTCATCCAAACCAAAATATGTACTAAAATTGAGAATGGGTTCAAGGGATCGTGAGCCCCACATTAAACATTTTCTTGACATGATACAAACAGAATTATATGAGAGATTTAGGAATGAACATAATGAACTTAACTTGGGCCAAAGATCCTTCGAGAAATGCAAACCATGGTATGTTAAAATAAACACAACTCATAACACATGTTGTCAATATCACATTGAGTACGGTTATTATTATGACACATATATACATATATTGCGTGTTTTGCATAACACTCTTGTGTAGGAATGCTCAACTACATTACCACTAATGGCATTTAGAGATTTTATCCATAGCATCTTGTGTAGAAGGACAAAAGGTTGCACATTTTATCAAAGGCCTTGCGTGGATGGGACATGCCCAGCATTTGGCGAAATGGCATTTTTGGACTAATGCATATATGTCACTGATGAGAATGAAATTGGGAGACATGAAATGAACTTGCAGTCATTCAAATAAGTCACGTATGATATCAGTGGAGGGAATGAAAGAAAAAAAATACAATTGGTCACCTCTCAGGTTAGTAACAAGTTCCCGAAAAGTATTTTTTCCTTCATCTATTGATACTTCATATATGTAACAACCTATTGATCTGTACATATTTATTGTTGATCTACCAGGTATTGGTATGCAACTTCATGGAGGAATTCTTTGAAAAGGCACAACACTATGTAAATCATGTACATGTGGATCATTGGCAACATGAGCAGTTTAGAGCGTGTAGGGATACATTTCCTATTGGAACTATATTATCAGTGGTCGATTTTGCAGAAAAATACACTCTTCAACCACATAATGAGATTCAAAGTCAATATTATCACTCGGACCAGGTCAACATAATGGACCATATCACCTATAGACATGGGGTAGATAGTACTGAAGAGAAAAGGGTTATATTGAAGGAGTATCACTTTTACATAAGTGATGATAGGTGTCAGGACTTGGATTTTGTACAACACAACTGTTATAGCTGATTTTACCACTCCATGTGAATCACACTTGTATGGCCTTCCCCTATCCCTCTATAGACTCCTTAGACCCCTTGGACCATTTTTTGTCCTTTGATGTTTCCTTGACCATCCCTAAAAACATCTGAAAATTAATACACGTGACTTTTAAACCTATAGTTGCGTATATACGCGGGTTTGACCCCTAAAACCGCGTACATCAGGATGTGTGCATAATCCAAATCCTTTTGGAGTTTTCCTTGACATGGATCCGACTCACTTGACTCCTAGCCTTCCCTATGCCTTGAGATCGCTCGGATTCGACCTTTCATTACCCCTTTGAAAAGATATATAAGGAACTCTTTGGTACATTGAAGGCATAAGAGAGAATTGAGAGCAAAGAAACTATAGTCCATTGTTGCCAGAACTTGTGCTTGAGTCTGCATCCCTTTGTCCCTTGGAGCACTTTTGTGTTCTTCCCAAGCTTGCCTTTTGCTTGTGAGCTTGCTATCGAGAGATGGAGGATTGAGGTGGTGGAGGCCCAAGTGG
Source organism: Pseudotsuga menziesii (assembly GCA_001517045.1). Taxonomy (NCBI): domain Eukaryota; kingdom Viridiplantae; phylum Streptophyta; class Pinopsida; order Pinales; family Pinaceae; genus Pseudotsuga; species Pseudotsuga menziesii. Next base: position 3,933 of record LPNX010099109.1, read on the forward strand.
GGGATTCAGTTGCTCTGATTCGCAGATGTGCCGATAGAGGTTGTATCCATTGTAATCTCTGATTTTATATTAATAGAAATATCTTTTCCTGTCCAATAATGCATGTTTGAATGAATATTTTATCCATGGATGATTTCAAATGCGTATAAATTGTTGATTATATATGCTAGAATAGATCTAACACCAATATATATAGTATGCTTGTCTTGTTTACTTGTTGTTGAGGAAATGATTTATCAATTCAAGCTGAAGTTGGAAAGCTCAACAGGGATCTACTTCAACCGTTCAGAATAAGGTACGAGATTTGATCCTTTAGTGTTAGATATTTAATTTCTATTGCATATTGGGAAAGATTGATTTTTGGAGTCAAGGTGTCTATTGTGGTACCCCAAGCCACAGGAATTTCTCTCCATAACAGAATTGGCAACTCCGCTGGGGAGTTCCTAGTAGTTGTCCTTTGGGGGTTTCCTATCAGCATTCAATGATTTTGAATTGCTCTTTTTCTCTTGTTTCTGTGTCAGGTATGGGGGCATGTTTGCCTGGTAGTGTCTAATTGGTGTCAAGTTTGTCTCAGCTTGTCTATTTGCCTTTATTTTTATGCACCTTTCTTCCTATACGGGAGTTTTGAACTCACAGTCGCGTATATACGTGGGTTTCATTGCTATTTCCACGTGTACACACGGGTTTACTGCGAACAGTCACGTATGCCCTTAGTTTTTCCTTTTAGAGGAAGTTGGAGGGTTTCTGGGTGAATCTTGATTATTGATGAGTCTCCTTTGATACTGCTAGAGTCTGTATACACCTCTATTTCCGACTAGAGATGTTTTTTTTAGGGTAAATTTTCTTTTTTAAAGAATATTCTTGTCATTGCATTTTTTTTTTATTTTTATTTTGGGATTAGTGCATTAGATTTCTTTTATGTTAGTACTTTGCTTGAGTGCTGCTTGAGTGTGCTTGCAAAGTCTGGGGGTTGTAGATCCATTCTTTTGCTTTTATATATCATTTTTATTTCAAAAAATCCAAAAATATTTGCTTATCATCATGCATTGCATCTTGCATTTTGCATAGTACTTGCACTAGATTTGCTTTGGAGTATTAGTCAGGGTTTCATATAGGAAAGGTTGCATTTATCATTTGAAGAAAATTGTGCATTTCACGTAGTAGCATACCCTGTTTCTCATGGACACAATGCATTTGCATTGATTGTTAGGTGTGCATTTTACTTCATGTTGTGTCATAACACAATTAGTTGCACTTCCATATACCTCTTTTGAGTAATAAAGCCAATTAAAATCAATGCTTAATTAAAATGAACTACACTATTTTATTTGATAGGGTTCACCAACAAGATTAGGTTTTAGGGTCTTGGAATAGTTCATTGTGAGTTAATTCTCCAAGACCACTAAACAACAACATGTATCTGTCTGTCTAGGTGAGTGTGTGAAATTCCTTGTTATAACTAGTGTTTCTCAGGATCCTCCTCTCAAAAGGGAGTTAAGCACGAGGCAGTGTGAGCGGTTATTGATTGGGATGACCCCTAGTCATAATTGAGTAGCACCAGAGATATTTCTAGGATTGTATTCATATCTCGGGGCTCTTTCGAGAGTTTCGGGCTTGGCTACCCTGCCCATACGGTCAATCCCGCCTGCGACTGTCCGCCTGAGCATTGATTATATTGAAGTGACCTTAGTGACCTTACCTAGGATATTGAGGGGGTACTTTGTAGGGGTTATTCTGCGAGTGTCCCGGCCAGGTTGGGGTCAAACAACATAGTTGCTTTACGCGTTGAAGCTAAGGGCCACAATAATTGGTTACATACCTCCACTTGTTGTGTATGGGAGTCTCAAGCCTCTCCTAGGTGAGAAATACCTGCTTCATTCAGGAGCTCACTTATCCTACCCTTGATTGCTTGTGTTTGGCATTAGATTTTCTTAGTGATTGCTCTATGCACGATAGCTTTCCTAGGGTTTGCGTAGATAGAGAGTCTTTGATATTTTTTGAGTCATTATGGATTTGGGTGTGGCTCCTCACCATTCTCGTCGTTTAGTAGGACTTCTTCCTTCTACATATCCTCCTCCTTTGGGAGAGAGAAATAGACAGTCTAGGTGAACTACTTTGCACATTGATTCACACACCATGGGAGACCATATAGAAGGTATTCCGGAACCACCTTCTCCCATTCATGTGGAAGATGGGGAGTTTACTCCTAACTATGATCGACCTTCACCCGATTTGACTGAGTTAGGTCCTATGATTTATGAGATAGGAACTTTTCATGATAGACCTACTTACTCTAGGGTATATTCCCCATTGACGCATCTCCGGTATGGAATGCCAGAGGATGACAAGACTCATTTTGAACCTGCGAGCACTAGTTATGGTAGTTATGGTATGTCTGGTTTTTCCACACATGATTTGGCATTTCATGTTGAATCTGAGTTTGAGCCTAACACTATGCCTAGGGGCACTCTCATTCCTTACCATGCGGAAAGGTTTGGGAGCACAAGTCACATTGCACATTCCATCCCGGCGGTGGAAGCTACATCACATATTCCTCCTAGGTCTAGGGTTAGTGATCCTATTAGGATACCAGATCCGAGATGAGTGACTATAAGGAATAGCACGTACATAATTACATATATCCCTTCGTCCTTTGTCCCTAGTTCTTCGAATGTTCACCCTCCACCTCATTCACGTGGTCCATCGGGCCGGAATGTTGCTATGAGTTATGTCCATATTGCGGTTACTAGACCAGTTGTGTCTCAGGTACATGCACCACCCGTTGGTTCAAAAGGTCATGTTCATACTTCTAGAGCTCATATTCCTACTTCCAGAGCGTATATTCCTACTTACGGAGTGTCTCATGGGACATCTCATGCGATGACTTATGGACCCTATTATGGGACGCAGTATGGACATGGTTCTTCACCTTATGGGGGCGGGTTTCAACAACCTACTTACTCTCCAAATTACAGCTTTGTAGCTTCGAATAGTCAAGGTACACCACACTATGGTGCTTCCATGCCACCATATACGGGTCAAACGGGAGGAGGGCACTATGGCCAAGGCCATGGTGGTAATCAAACCTATGTGAATCAGAACTATCAGGGAGCGGTCCATCGACCTCATCATCCTAGGTTCCCTTTCCTTGCAACGCTGAATCTTTCTGACTTGTCAAGATTGACGAGCGATCCTGTAGCTCATGACCTGGCTTGGCCGGCTGTCCCTACTAAGCTTCCCTCGGACATACCCAAATTTGAGGGCAAACTGGGAGAAGATCCAAGCGAACATGTTACTACCTTTCGCCTATGGTGCTCTTCGAATTCCTTACACCAGGACTCAATCCGTTTAAGGCTGTTTCAACGCACCCTTCCAGGGCCTGCCATGAAATGGTATATAGAGCTACCTAGGGGGGCATTTGCTTTGTTCAATGATCTAGCGATGACTTTTATTAACCAATTCTAGCTACCAGTGCATTATGACGTTGGTACTAAACTCTTGTCGATGTTTCGATGGGATAAAGACACACATATCTCGGACCACATCCAAGAGTGGCGTAGACGGAAGAGGTTTATTAAAGCCTTTATCCTGCCAGAATTCCTCCTCGAATGGTTCCTTAAGTCGTTATTGCTATATATAGTGAAGGATGTTTCTACATCCGAAGTACAAAATGAGGAACAAGCCATTTTTAGGGCATAGGAACTAGACTTGATTTATGCTCAGTCCGGTTTGTTATATGAGATTATTCCCAATGCTCCGCGTTCTATTTTCAATCCCAAAGCTAAACCTGGACCACATGCCGATGGCGTTGTTGGTTGTGCAAGTGCTAAACCTGTCGATTCGGTTGCAAAACAAGTTAGTCAATTGTCAATCAACCAATCTGCTTCGGGACAAGCCATGGCTTTGTCTCAACCCGCCCTAATGGCAAGTGTGCTTTCAGTACAATCATTGGACTAGAAGGGTAACCAACAGCTCAAACGAAATAAAAAGAAGGGTAAGAATAATCGTAAGGGTGGGAATAGGAATGAAAATGCTAATAATAATGAAAAGAATTCCCGTAATGCTGGGGGGACAAGAAAGCTAAACGTAAGGTTAAATTTCCTTGCAAGTTGTGTAAGGACAATCATCTCACTTACTTGTGCCTTCGTATCGATGAAGCCTCAAGATTCTTGGCACAGGGCCCAGCTGTGCTAATGAACACTTGACCTCACAATCAAAATATGAACTCGAGGACCCATGATCAGTTTGGTGGTGATCAAGATCCGCTGGAGGGTAGTGGTCGTGGTTGCATTAACATGTTACGTGTTGGGAAAGTTGTGACCCGTGCGAAAGACTATGGTTCTTCACAATCCAGCCCAGGGAAGGATCCTGATCCACCAGAGACTCCTTTGCGTATTGAAAAACCTGTGGATAAACCTAAAGCTGCACCTCGCATTCCTAAGGGAGTCCTTAAGCATTCGGGCCACAATCCTAATGGCCAAGCCACCCAGAACTATTCAGTTGTCGAGGATTTGGGCCACAATCCTTGTGCGATGTCTACACTGGAAGTGCTTCAGAGTTGTCCTTCACAAAGGAAGGATTTGCTTTCTACCCTTGGTGTGAATGATGATAATTCTTCCTCTATGATTAAATTTGAAACCGCAGGACTTTAGCCTCGCTTTCCTTACTATGTGTCTCTTTTGATTCACGTAGAATGTCTTAACATGACCGTCAAGTGCACTGTGATTGACGAAGGCGCTACTGATTCTGTGATGTTTTTATCATGTTGGAAGGGTTTAGGTTCCCCAAAGTTGTCTAAGTCAGTGACCATGTTAATTGCATTTGATGGGAGATTGTTTAGGCCGCATGGGATCCTTCCTTCCCTTAAGGTCCGTTTGGGAGGGAAGACTGTTGCGATAGAGGTCGAGGTGGTTGATGTGCCCCTTGACTATAATCTCTTGCTGGGTAGGAATTGGATGTACAGTATGCAAGCCATTGCTTCTTCCCTATTTATTGTTGTATGCTTTCCATTTAACGGGAAGATAGTCACGATTGATCAAACGTCATTCAAGAATCCATCAGTTACAACATCTTCGGGAGCTTCGATCCCGATCGTTGAGCACTCTCAGCCAGCGACTGGGAGTGTGGGTGTAGGCATGTATCCATCCCTCATGGGAAGTTTTAGTTGTCCTGCACTGATCCTTATGATATGGTCTAGTTCCAGTGAGGCTTCGACATCTATGAGATCAGTGTATTTTCGCACGAGTCATATGGAAGATCCTTGGATTCTTCCTACACCGAGTACTCCGAGTGAGCCCATCATGATGGATGCGCTGTTGTATGCAACTATGGTAGCTTATCAAGCTAATCTTGAGTGTGTTGTAGAGCCCAGTCCTTCCTCTTCATGGACGAAGGAGGAGGAGCCTTATGTGCTTCCTGCATGGGCAGTACAATCTTCTCATGCACATGACTTCCTTGATAGTGTTTTCCCTTCAGATGAAGCTATTATTGAGGCTATGTCGGGAGTTGAGCCACCATGGGAAGAGCTCCATCATAGATCTTACTTCCTTCCCGAGCTTGACCACTTGGAGCGTGAGGACTTTAGGGAGGTTCTTAGTGAGAGAATTGGTAGTCCTATGGTTCCATTAAGCTCTCCTGGTTCGATGGTTGATGGAAACATGGCAAATATATCTTCAACAATTCCTATCAATATCTCTCACGATCCTGGTAGAATAGAGAATGTCTATATTGGGGAAGAATGTTCCCATGCTGAGATTCAAGAATACACCGAGCTGTTTAAAGAATTCTGTAATATCTTTGCTTGGTCTTACGATGAAATGCCAGGTATCGACCCTCGTATTGTCAAACACGAGATTAAGACTTATCCCAACGCTAATCCTGTTCGGCAACGCTTGCGTGCGGTGAATCCTAGGAAAGCACCCGCAATTAAGGCAGAGATAGAGAAACTGTTGAAAGCTGGTTTTATCTATCCCGTTCCCTTGACGGAGTGGGTTTCAAACCCCATTCTGGTTGATAAAATGCAGGGAGCGATCCACATATGTACTGATTTCTATGATTTGAATTGGGTCTGTCCTAAGGAAAATTTCCCCACACCATTTATTGATCAGATTTTGGATGAGTGTGTGGGTAGCAAGGTTTTTTCATTCATGGACGGCTTTTCTGGATATAATTAGATACAAATTAAACCTGAGGACCAACATAAGACTGCATTTATTTGTCCTTGGGGAACTTTTGCATATTGGAAAATTCCTTTTGGCCTTAAGAACGTCGGAGCTACTTTTCAGCAGGCCATGACCTTGATCTTCCACGATCTCAAATCGATTATCGAAGTATTTTTGGATGACCTTGCTGCTCATTATCGTATGAGAATGCGTCATTCTTATCATTTGAGATTGGTATTCGAAAGATGCCACCATTATTTGGTTAGGTTAAACTCTCACCAGTGCATCTTTTGTGTGAAGTTAGGTCTCTTGTTAGGATTCATCATTTCTAAAGAGGATATAAGAGTCGACCCTTTGAAGGTTGAGGCAATACTTCAGTTGTCTCCCCCGAAAAATATTCATCATCTTCAATGTTTGCAAGGCATGGCAAACTTCTTATGGAGATTTGTTGTCAATTTCACCAATTTTACTAGAGGCTTCATGCATCTTTTGAAGAAGGACACCACCTTTTGTTGGGATGAGTGAGCCCAGGAGTCCTTTGATGCACTCAAGCGAGCCCTAGCATCGGCCCCAGTGATTAGTCCCCCAGACTATAGCCATGATTTTCTACTTTATGTGGCCGTGTCCATGGAGACGATTGGTGTGGTCTTGGTTCAAGAGGATGAGGAGCTCCAAGAGCATGTCATATACTATCTGAGCCAAAACCTTATTGACGTAGAGATTCGTTATTCTCATGTTGAGAAGCTTGCTTTAGCTACCGTACATGCGGTTCAACGGTTGAGACATTATATTCTCCTTCACCATACCTTGGTTGTAGCCCATGTCAATCCGTTTCAATTCATCCTCACTCGAAGGATGATTGGAGGAAAATATAATAAATGGATTGTCATCCTGCAAGAATTCAATCTCGAGTTTGTTTCAGCAAAGTTGAAGAAATCGTTTATTTTCGCAGAGCTTATATCGGATTTCCCAAGCGAGGCCAAGGAGTTGGTTTGTGAAGATACGTTTGTCGATGAACACATCTTCTTAATCTCAACTTTAGACCCATGGTATGGGGATATCATTATATATTTACAAACATTGAAGGTCCCCACTCACCTCTCATGGGATGAACAACGACGATTATGTCACATGTTTAAGAATTACCTCATAGTGGATAACACTTTGTACCGTCGTGAGGTAGATTCCATTTTACGATGTTGTTTAGCTCATGAGGGGGCTGAGGTAGTGCTGAATGATTTCCATGGAGGGGCATGTGGTGGTCATTTATCTAGGATTTCTACAGCCCAAAAAATCTTAAGAGCGGGTTATTTCTGGCCGTCGATCTTTAAGGATTGTGTATATGCGGTCAAGAGGTGCCACCCTTGCCAGGTGTTTGCATGGAATATGCACTTGAAACCTGCCCCGTTACATCCCATCATCACCACTAGTCCCTTCACTAAGTGGGGGCTTGATTTTATGGATTGCAACCTAGATTCAACTGGGGGGCATCATCATATCATAGTGGTTATTGATTACTTCACGAAATGGGTTGAGGCTATGCCTACAGTTAAATCCGACGGTGAGACAGTCGTGCACTTTGTATTCAACTAGATTATTACTCGGTTCGGGATTCTGAAAGATCTTGTCACTGACCATGGCTCGCACTTTCGGAATCGTATGATGTAAGAGTTGGCATCAAAGTTAGGTTACAAGCAAGAGCATTCCTCCTCTTACTACCCTCAAGAGAAAGGACAGGTAGAAGCAGTGAACAAGTCACTCAAATCCATTCTCCAACGAACCATCGCACAAAGAAAGAATAATTGGCACATTATGTTATATCCTACTTTGTGGGCATATAGAACCACTATTAAGACTGACACGGGTTTTTCTCCATATCAACTAGTACATGGAGTGGAGTCGGTATTACCAGTTGAATGTGAGATTCCTTCTTTGAAGCTAGCTGTAGAACTCTTACTAGACACTTCCCCATTGGAGGAGCGTTTGGTCTGCCTTGAGCAACTTGATGAGCAGCGTTGAGATGCCTTGGTGGCTCTAGAAGTCAATAAACGTCGCGTAAAGGTCCAGTACGATAAGTTTGTCCATCCAAGAAGGTTTAGTGAGGGAGACTTGGTCCTTTTGTGGAATCAACCGAAAGAACTCTTGGGGGCAGGAAAGTTTAACCCCATGTTGCATGGTCCTTACATCGTCAAACATGTGTTATAGAAGGGCGCTTATGAGTTAGTGGATTATGAGGGAATGGCCTTGGTGGAGCCTAGAAATTGGCTCTATCTCAAGAAGTCATTAGAGGAATTTTGGGGTCTAAAATGGGCCTCCTAAGGAAAATAATAAAAATAATAGCTAAAATAATAAAATAATAGTTAAAATAATAAAATAATATTGATTAATTTTGGAGGAAGAAAGAAAAAAACTACTTTTTGTGTTCGTATTTTCGACATATCTCCCTATGTTTTTACTCAAATTTCGATTGGGAGAGCTCGTTGGATGCGGAATTTGATTCCGCATCCAACGAGTACCCACACTGCATACTTTTGACGGACCCTGCTACTCGAAAAACAAGAAATACCTAAAAAAACGTGATGATGATGTCATCATCACATTTTTTCAGGTATTTCTTGTTTTTGGGTTAGTGGGGTCCGTCAAAAGTATGCAGTGTGGGTACTCGTTGGATGTGGAATCAAATTCCGCATCCAACGAGCTCTCCCGATCGAAATTTGAGTAAAAACACAATGAGATATGTCGAAAATATGAACAAAAAAAGTAGTTTTTTTTAATGACAAATATGTTAATTCAACCATTATGGTTGACTTATTTGATTGAAATTCTATTGGTTCTTGAATTCCAACTCATAAAAACTTATTTTGGCACGTTTTCTTATAAGGCCCATTTTAGACCCCAAATTTCCTCTAATGACTATGCATGATTTTCAGCCAAGGCTGGTATTGTATATTATTGTACAGTTTTGCATAGTTAGGTCTTTTTCTTATAGTGATCGGGTTTGTGATTAGTTTTCATTTCTTTTGGCATATGTCAATTGAATCTTCCACCTACATAGGATTCATGGATGGTGCGAGCCGTCACACTCAACACTCAGCCTCTACTGCTTGGGTGATTTATACTCCTATGAGTCAGGTACTGTCTTCAGGAGGTGTATGTTTACAGCCATCTTCAAACAATGTTGCTGAATATAGTGCTATTATTGAGCTTCTACGGGATGCCATTTCACATGGCGTTCTCTCTCTTGAGGTATGTCTTGATTCGGAGTTATTAGTGTCACAGCTTAATGGTTTGTACCATGTTAGAGATCCGACATTATTAAGAAGATTCTTACGTGTGAGATTATTAGAACGACAATTTGACAATATAACATACATACATATTCCAAGAATTAATAATCAAGTTGCTGACTCATATGCTAACTACGTGTTAGATTGGAATTTGTTTCATACACAATAAATTCATCACAAACAAAAAATTTTACACATGTAAATAAATAAACTGATCATCATAAAAAAAAATTATAAACATCCAAAATGTGGTAATACATAGTGTCATGATACAAAAATGGGGCTCTTGAGCCACCAAAATATAATACACGGTAATACAAAATGTATAAATCCTAGGTATCTAAGCCTGTGGAGGAGGAGGGGGGTTGTGATCATGGAATGTCACTATGGCTCTAGCTAGCCGTCGGAATAATTGCACCCATGCTCGTGGTACACCCACCACCTGGCGTTGCATAGCCTCAGGAAAGTCTTCGACTTGCACCATGGGAGCTCTATGTGTTAGCCTCACAAAGTTGGTATGAATGCTCTGGAGTGTTCGATCCACATCCACACCCGTGATATCATCTCCTTTTCCCCTCCGTCTATGACAAGGGAAGCCTTTAGGCCACTGTGGTCCCACATCTGCATGCATATGGTAGATGTCACTATGTATTGTCACCCAAAAACATGTATTTTGATTCCATATAATCAGAAAACACAAAAAAATTAAATAACTCAAAAATTTAAAGAGAGGGTTGAGATTCGTTACCTATGTCACCGTATGCCGATCCTGGTGATAGCGGCATGTCTGGGTCCCCCCAAAAATCTATCCCTGCATAGGGATAGTCATCGATGGAAACTATCTGTCATTTCCACCACGAAAAGAACTCAGCTGGATAGGGGTTGGACACCCTACCTCCCCCCAGTCTGCGCATCGCATTTGCCCAACGCCGTTGGGCTGGATCTCGAATCCCGTGTAGAGGAACGTCAAATCTGGGGCTTAATCCTGGAACACGCTCAAAGAAGAATGTGCTCAGTATGCTACTGAAACCGAAGTTTCACACTCTTCCCATCTTACACTCATTGAGCTGATGTTTCATGTTGCTTAGTAGTGTAGTGCTCCAGTCATATACCGTGGTTCTCATGCACTCCACTGCATAGAACATCAGAGGACGTGAGGCCTGATGGAGTGAAGCCAAGCCTGCTAGCCTGCTCAGTGTCAGTAGGATGGCCTTTAGGCCCAGCACCTGTATATAATTGGTTGGGATTTGACTCCCCACCTTCTCCATGTCCAGATAGCAGTACACCACAATGTACTCATCTATAGTTAGGCCACCTCTAGGCCAGCGAGAACGTAGGTTCACTACTTCCCCCCATCGGGAAAGTCCAGTAATAAAGTGTATGTCCTCCACCTCTATGGTGAGGGACATCCCATCTATCTGGAATGACTCAGAGTCTGGATCCCAGTAATCCACCAGCATCTGCAGTAGTCTTGGTTTGGCCCTTAAGCCACCAAGACACCAAAATTTGTAGAACCCACATGCACGTAGCACATGTTGGGCCATTAGATCAGCCCTTACTACCTCCTCTACATCACCATGTTCATGCTCTATCCATTCTAGGACCATCCTGCACAAAAAATTGCAAGTTTGCCCATTATAATACTTAAAAAATCTCATGCGCGGTTGCATACGCGACTGTTTGCCAAACAGCCGCGTATGTACGTGACTGTGAGGGCATTTTCCACATATATCTAGCCCTATACGCGGAAAAACCATCGATTACCGCATGGGCTGCAACGCCTATTTTGGATTGGCCTAGAAATCCCAAATAACCATGGAATTTGATAAAAATTGCATCAAAATGGAAGAGAAGAGCATGGGCAAGTACCTGGAAGAAATGGTAGTGGATTCCGCCGGCTGGATCTCCTGGAATTCGCTGTTGAAAATCTGAGCTCAATTGGGTAAAAACTTTCAAATGTTTTATAATGTTTTGAATTTTTTACTATTTATAGAAATTTTTCAAATTTTTGAAAATTTTTACCCCCTTCCCTATACTTTGGACCATTTTTTACCTCATTTATGATGTAGGAGACCTTTTTGAGTGTCGTTTCAGCCGTTGGATTCACCTGTTTGTGCCGATATCAATTATCATGTCTAAACTGACATATAGGTTAGGTTTCATCACTGTTTGCATTTTGCATGACCTTATGACCATTTCATCATAGCCTTAGGTACAAACCCACTCTATTATGTCACATAACCTTCTTGTTGTTTTAGAAGTGACATGATATGAGTGGTAGAGCTTGACCTTACATGGGTACCCTAGTTAGCGCCTTATTTGCATTTGGTGCCCATGCTGACATTTTGTTCCTTAGGGTGTGGGAGTCCATTGTATAGTATTGCCATGACACTTCGTAAGAGCCTCATACTCCTCTTGATCTTTTGCTGGCCTATTTCCCTCAGGACTCCCTTATGTCAAATTGTAATTGCATTATCATGAGCTTTTCCTGCCTTATTGAGCTTTATGCCGGCTTCCTTGACATTGCGTTTCAGCCATATAGCCCGAGCTTGTCTCATGTCTATCCATGCAGAGAAATTTTATATATCCTTTGCAGCTTGATTCCCTTTTTACTGGGAGGGGATTTTCCCCGAGTGTCGCTATCCTACACATGTATCCTTGCATTGAGCATAGGTATGTTCCACTACTTGGAACTAGTTTGTTTTCCCCTATGACACTCGTCTCCTCCTAGTCTGTAACTATAAAGCAGTTTTATTCTTTTTCAAGCTTTTTAAATATTTGAAAAAGTCCAAAAAAAATCAAAAAACCAAAAATCCTGATAAGGAAAGATGTTATCTTTGGTAGCTGTCGAGTCGTGTCGCCTTCGAACAGAGCACTGTATGTCACATCCGTTGGTTGGGTTTATAGTTTGACTTTAGGAGCTGTACTCATTTATCTGAGTTTATCTCCACTGACTGGTTAAGCTTCCAGTCCCCATGGATCCATTGTCGATTCCTCTTGTGTCGCAGAGATGTCCCAGTTTTGTATATCGAGTCTATGCTGCCTTTATTCAGTCACCATTCGCCGTTATGCTCTTGTTCTAAGGAAGTTGAAACCTGAGTCGGCCATTCCTCAGTTTTCTTGACTTTGCATGTCGGTCATTCCCGGTATAGTTACTGGTTCATGCACCTTATGATCAAGTCCTTCCACATTATACAGCTTTACTGAGTACCTCGTGTTGGATGATGGAGGATGCCTTAATGCCCTCCTTCCAGTGGATTTCATCCCATCAAATTTAGATCATTTATTCTGGGATTGGAATCTAGAGTCATTTTTGAGTGCCTTGAGACTTGCAGTCATCAGTGGCAGGTTCTCTTTCCATCGATAGTCTTTGGGAATACATCAATGTCCCCTGATCGATGGATCCTCTCAAGTGTTTGACCTCAACACATTTATTCACACTTGTTAGTTTGCACTATAGTACCTTGATTCCCATTTTTATTATCGATGGGTGATCTCATGTCTGTTAACGGTATACATCAATGACCGGTAATCAGACGATGGACTACTATGTTCGACCTCGACACCTCTATTCATATAGTAGGACATGTAATCGTAGCGGTTTTTGTAGAAGACCTTCCAGATTGGTCGCATCTCTTATATGCTACCTCCTTGATCGTGCCAGTGTTCATGAGATTTCAGCTCTCGTGACTTGATACCAGTATATGTCAGATATTTCCAGCCATTATGGATATCTTGATACATTATATATCTTCATCCATTATGCAGATCATGGTCATTTGCATATCTTCATCATGGAGATTCTGATCTATGTATATTGTACGTGGCAATGACCACTTATGTGATATTTTGTATCATGCCTATTCATGGCCATTGTACTCTTATGTATCTGGGATTGCTATATGTATTTGTAGTATATGCAAAGTTGTATCATTGTACTATGCTGATTGGGTGGTTGGTATTCCATTTGGGATCCTTCATCACTTCACTTGTGGGATCGACTTATAATGTATTTCAGCCATCGTATGACCCCTCTGACCTCACACATTAGGGGGCATCTGTTATAGCTGATTTTACCACTCCAGGTGAATCACACTTGTATGGCCTTCCCCTATCCCTCTGTAGACTCCTTAGACCCCTTGGACCATTTTTTGTCCTTTCATGTTTCCTTGACCATCCCTAAAAACATGTGAAAATTAATACACGCGACTTTTAAACCTATAGTTGCGTATATACACGGGTTTGACCCCTAAAATTGTGTACATCGGGATGTGTGCATAATCCAAATCCTTTTGGAGTTTTCCTTGACATGGACCCGACTCACTTGACTCCTGGCCTTCCCTATGCCTTGAGATCGCTCAGATTCGACCTTTCATTACCCCTTTGAAAATATATATAAGGAACTCTTTGGTACATTGAAGGCATAAGAGAGAATTGAGAGCAAAGAAACTATAGTCCATTGTTTCCAGAACTTGTGCTTGAGTCTGCATCCCTTTGTCCCTTGGAGCAATTTTGTGTTCTTCCCAAGATTGCCTTTTGCTTGTGAGCTTTCTATCGAGAGATGGAGGATTGAGGTGGTGGAGGCCCAAGTGGGGGATTCAGTTTCTCAGATTCGCAGACGTGCCGACAGAGGTTGTATCCTTTGTAATCTCTGATTTTATATTAATAGAAATATCTTTTCCTGTCCAATAATGCATGTTTGAATGAATATTTTATCCATGGATGATTTCAAATGCGTATACATTGTTGATTATATATGCTAGAATAGATCTAACACCAATATATATAGTATGCTTGTCTTGTTTACTTGTTGTTGAGGAGGTTATTTATCAATTCAAGCTGAAGTTGGAAAGCTCAACGGGGATCTACTTCAACCATCTAGAATAAGGTACGAGGTCTGATCCTTTAGTGTTAGATATTTAATTTCTATTGCATATTGGGAAAGATTGATTTCTGGAGTCAAGCTGTCTGTTGTGGTACCCCAAGCCATAGGAATTTCTCTCCATAGAAACAACTTTCAATTGTTCTACAAACACTTGGAGGATAACAATATACAGATGGAACAACATTGGATTTGGTCTGATGGTTGTGCGGGGCAATTCAAAAATTTATGTGTCTTCCAATGGTTGTGTATTCTCCACAAGAGGCACAAGGTGCCACATATTTGGAACTATTTTGAGACCGGATATGGAAAAGGGGAACATGTTTGAGAAGGTGCATGCATCAATACTGCATTACGTAGGCAAGAGATGAAATTCAAAACAATTTCGCTCATCCGAGATGCAAAGAACATTATTGCATGGTGTTCTTTAGTGATGGGGTAGGGAGCTAAAGGCAAGAAGACCAATAATTTCAAAAAGCACATGTACATAGATATTTTTGGGAGGTGGTCGATGTAGATTGATCAGACCTATATGAGTGCAAGACTGTCCAAGGAACTCATGCATTCCATTCCGTTAGAACATCAGACAATGCTATAGTGGAAATGTGGACAAGGAAACTCTCTTGTTTTTGTTATCCATGTAGTAGTGGTGAATGGGAAAACTGTGAATCCATAGATAGGGTTGACAGTTGGGATCGTGTACCACTCCCCATTAGTCAACAAACAACTGCAGAACTATTCTAGCTAGAGGAAGAGCAGTTGAGTATTTCACATGACTACGACCACATTTCAGATCTCATACAACCAGGTTTGACTATTATGTTGATATATTTGAAATGTTTGGCAACTAGTTTTGTTTAGTCAGCTAACTCCTAGGTATGAACTTTATTTTATGTAGGGTGCATATACGTAATGGTTTCCTCAAGAGACAATGAATGGCACACTGACTACTGGTTGGCATATTGCTTGGATGGGAATCAGTCCCTCATTGTCTCATTAAGTGACTCTGAGGGCAATGATTTTCCAATTGGGTTGGTGGTTATCAAAGGATAATATTTGACATAGGTTTCCCACGCATGAAAGAATAAATGTTATGTATTTGAAGATTATAGACCAAGTCAAATTGTATACCATTATACAAACTTATTTATTGGCACAAAACTCCAACTCCAAACAATGCCAAACAAGAACTCATCAAAGTCACGATAGTTGTCACCTTATTCCGAGCACGAGAGGCTAAAGGATACCGTTGCTATTAGAGGTGATCCCGATGGTCTAGTCGAATGACCACAGGAAGGTAGTCAGGTATGTGGTAGTCAGATATTTTGGTTTCATGGTCTCATTTATTATTTACAGGTTGATAGATTGAGTGCTTGATAGATTGATAAATTCAATAGACTTCTACAACTTGATAACTTGCACTTGAGCTTCATCATTGATTTGTTGTATTATATTGATACTTACATGACTCATGCCTTATATCCCAAGACCATATCTACCACTCTATCTGGGATATGTCTATTGCATTTACCTTGAATCTCGAAGTTGATCCTATAAGGACATCTCCTTGAATCCGATAATTATCTCCTCGACTCTGATAATTTTTTTCTCCAAGGGAGCCATGATGTTGAGGAGTGGTAATCCTAGACTAATAACCATTGCCAATCCTAACTTACAAAACCTATAGCCAATCCTATTAACTCAAGTTTGCGCCGTAAACCATATTTTGCATTCTTAACCATAGAAACCATAGAAACCATAGTTTGAGGGTCAACTTCGTATATTGCTCGACACTGCATTGGTTGAGTTCCCACATGGACCTTGCATAAACACGCTTGCATGACCCACCAAAACCTTGTTTTGATGCATGGTTTCCATTCTATGCCCCGGTTAGGGATTCAACAAGTGTCCCTGAAAGCCTATAAGAGGTGGGATTCAATGTGTGATAGAATTATGGTCGTTGCTTAGATCGATGAAACATTGGCTCTGTTGGATTCAAGACATCGAGATAGTGCTAGGGTGGCCCTCTAATCTGGGTCCATGGACAAGGGATGATTTTTTTTGTCAATTTTGGAAAATAGGGTTTTGCTCAATAAGTGAATGTGAAATTTTTGCACATAGGGGTCAACTTCGCATATTGATTGACCGTGAACATGCGGCTAGTGTTTCCACATGGAACATGCCTAAAAACGCTTGCATGACCTACTAGAAGCCCATTTTGATGCACGGTTTCCATTCTATGCCCCGAGTAGGGATTCAACATGTGTCCTTGAAAGCCTGTAGGAGGTGGGATTCAATGTGCGATAAAATATGGCCATTGCTCGGATTGACAAGCCATTGACTCCATTGGATTGACGACATCAGGATAGTGCTAAAGGTGTCCCTCTACTCTGGGGCCGTGGACAAGGGATCATTTTTTGGTCAATTTTGGGAACTAGGGTTTTGCTCAGTAAGTGAATGTCCAATTTTTGCACATAGGGGTCAGATTTACAAAGTCCTCGAATGTGAACATGTGGCTAGCATTCTCACATGGAACCTGCCTAAACACGCTTACATGACCCATCAGACGCCCATTTTGATGCATGGTTTCCATTCTATTCCCCAGGTAGGGATTCAACAAGTGTCCCTGAAAGCCTGTAGGAGGTGGGATTCAACATGTGATAGAATGATGGTCATTGCCCAGATCGATGAAACATTGGCTCCATTGGATTTAGGACATTGGGATAGTTCTAGGGTGGCCCTCTAATCTGGGTCCATGGACAAGGGATGATTGTTTTGTCAATTTTGGAAACTAGGGTTTTGCTTAGTAAGTGAATGTGAAATTTTTTCGCATAGGGGTCAACTTCGCATATTGCTTGACCATGAACGTGTGGCTAGCATTCCCACATGGAACATGCCTAAAAATTCTTGCATGACATACTAGAAGCCCGTTTTGATGCATGGTTTCCATTCTATGCCCCGAGTAGGGATTCAACATGTGTCCCTGAAAGCCTGTAGGAGGTGGGATTCAACGTGTGATAAAATGATGGTCGTTGCACAGATCGACAAGCCATTGACTCCGTTGGATTGAGGACATCAGGATAGTGCTAGGGGTGTCCCTCTAGTCTGGGTCCATGGAAAAGGGATCATTTTTTTGGTCAATTTGGGGAACTAGGGTTTTGCTCAGTAAGTGAATGTCCAATATTTGCACATAGGGGTCAGCTTTGCAAATTAGTCAACCGTGAACATGTGGCTAGCATTCTCACATGGAATCTACCTAAACACACTTGCATGACCCATCGGAAGCCCATTTTGATGCACAATTTCCATTCTATGCCCCGAGTAGGGATTCAACAGGGGTCCCTGAAAGCCTGTAGGAGGTGGGATTCAACGTGCGATTGAATGATGGTCATTGCTCGGATCGATGAAACATCAGCTCTGTTCAATTCAAGACATCGGGATAGTGCTAGGGTGCACCTCTAATCTGGTTCCATGGACAAGGGATCATTTTTTTTTTGTCAATTTTGGAAACTAGGCTTTTGCTAAGTAAGTGAATGTGAAATTTTTGCACATACGGGTCAACTTTGCATATTTCTCAATCGTGAATGTGTGGCTAGCATTCCCACATGGAACATTCCTAAACATGCTTGCATGACCTACCAGAATCCCATTTTGATGCATGGTTTCCATTCTATGCCCCGAGTAGGGATTCAACATGTGTCTCTGAAAGCCTATAGGAGGTGGGATTCAACATGCGATAAAATGATTGTCATTGCTTGGATCGACAAGCCGTCGACTCCGTTGGATTGAGGAAATCGAGATAGTGCTAGGGGTGGCCCTCTACTCTAGGTCCATGGACAAGGGATCATTTTTTTGGTCAATTTGGGGAACTAGGGTTTTGCTTAGTAAGTGAATGTCCAATTTTTGCATATAGGGGTCATCTTTGAAATTTCCTCGACCATGAACATGTGGCTAGCGTTCCCACATGGAACCTACCTAAAAACACTTGCATGACCCACCGGAAGCCTGTTTTGATGCACGGTTTCTATTCTATGCCACGGGTAGGGGTTCAATAGGTGTCCCTGAAATCCTGTAGGAGGTGGGATTCAACGTGCAATAGAATGATGGTTGTTGCTCAGATCAACAAGCCATAGAATCCGTTGGATTCAGAACATCAGGATAGTTCTAGGGTGGCCCTCTACTTTGGATCCATGGACAAGGGATCATTTTTTTGTCAATTTTGGAAACTAGGGTTTTGCTCAGTTAATGATTGTGAAATTTTTGCACATAGAGGTCAGCTTGAAGGTGATTGTAGATCTTACCCTCTTGAAAAAATACTTTTTGCAAACTATTATTCCATGTGTAGCCGTTGAGAATTCTGTTACCTATTGTGAGGTGTTGAACTTGAGTTATTTCCCATCATTGTCAAGCAAGAAATATTCTTTGTTTTTGTTTTAATCAAGGCGAAAGGAGTTGTCAATCTCTCTGTGGAGGTGAATCGATCTTAGGATCTCGTA
Organism: Pseudotsuga menziesii; assembly: GCA_001517045.1. Classification (NCBI taxonomy): domain Eukaryota; kingdom Viridiplantae; phylum Streptophyta; class Pinopsida; order Pinales; family Pinaceae; genus Pseudotsuga; species Pseudotsuga menziesii. Next base: position 22,759 of record LPNX010099109.1, read on the forward strand.
TATCATTCGTGAGACTGGAAATTCGAAAGAAGGTTTTTTCCCATATTAATTTAGCTTGGTCATCTAAGAGATGTGAGCATTTGTATGATGAAATGTAGGAGGAGACACAAAAATTACGTCAATAACCATGTAATGGAACATGTTTATGTTTAGAAACAATTGGCCAACCTATTACGCCATTATTACAAAATATATATATCTTCACACTTCGAATGTTTCGAATAATACTCCATAAAGATAAATTTATAAAACAAGATTCAAAATAGTACTTCTCTAATAAATTTAAAATATAATAAAATCACACATAATTTTCGTCTCTTCCAAAGTTGTTTCTCAAGGCCATTCATCAAATGCCATGTACATTAACAAAATGATAAAATAATGTGCAGGATATACATAATGTGTAGGATATAGTCATAACCATTATTTTGAATCAACCTTATAATACTCAGATACTTTTAGGTTTGATGTGAATCCCATGAATTTGTTAGATGAAAGACATCATGCCAAACAATAATTTTATTTATGTAGACCACACAGGTGCATCACTTAGGTGTGTCAACTTCGTGCATCCTTTAAAAGTTTGTTAGGTTGTTATGTGGGTAAGGTGCTTTTGTATTCCACTTAGTTGGATTAGTTGATTAGTTGTGCTAGGTACTTATGTGTATTAGGTATGTTCCATCTTTATGAATACAATTTAACATTGTTAATATAACATTGTATATTCAATTGGATAGTGGTAAAAAAAAATTGAAATGTACATTTTTGTGCTTATGTAATATTGTAATTGTGCATTGTTCTCAAATTTATAACTGATATCTCCATGCAATTGTAAAATATATAAAAAATTGGGAACATTACACATAGAAACATTCTTGGCCACACATGTATAATCACACTTAAAAGACTGAACCATGAAGATCTCAAGAGCCTTGATATGAAATATTTTTTATATCATGAAAGTTATAATACAAAAATAGAAGACCCATCTATGGCCTGTCAATGTACATGTATCAAAAACATCTTTCATGTACATGTGCAAACAAAAGTACATCTGTCCTAGACCGCGCCCCTATACTCTAACTCCGGATTGTACATAAAAATACATATTTGTCCTAGACTAACACATCAAAACTCTAAATTTGTCTTGTTTTTCCTGGACCCTGATGCTTGTTTCTTCTTTTGACAACCACTGTGCATCTCTGGCAACTGCAAATCAATGACAATATTTCTTGATTAGGTAACTAAACTAGTACTGTCCAGCAATAACAGAGTTTGAAAATTTAAAATATGACTCAATTGTACATAAAACAAAGACTTACTGCATCCGTCTGGGGTATAGGTGCCTCTGGTGTCCTCCTCCTTTCATAGAGTCTCTCTGCAATGCTTCTCTGTGAACCAAAAAAAAGTCAATTATCTCAAGAATTATCGACATGTACATGAATGAGAAAGTGCTAATCAATTATGTAAAAAATGAACATCTCACCGAAAAAACCATCTCTATGGGAAGAGGTTGGGACTCTTCAGTAGGAAGAGGAGCCATAGGTTGAACATCAACCTCAGTTGTGTGCACTAATGGACCAGTGTGTGGTTACATTCACCAAATGATAAAATAGTTAGACATCGTGCATGTCCATAAACAATACAAATGAACTATACAAATACAAATATTCCAGTAGATGTACCTCAGTGTGAATTATCCCTATTGTAGATGCAGCATCAACAACCCCACTAAGGTCTGGCATGGATGACTCTACATCTTGATGCTGTAAACATGCGAAAATAACATTAAGAAAAACTAGTTGTGAAGTGAATTCAAAGCTAACCAACAACTTCCATTGGAAGTGTGTACATTACCGTGGGATGAGTAGGTTGATCCTCATGTACAACTACTCTTTTCAAGGAAGAGGGTCATTTGATGTAAACAACCCCCTTATCTACGTTTGGACTATGGGGAGATCCAAACCAAAGAGGCGATGCAGGGATTTGCGATGATGTCTACAGTCATAAAGTGTTACCATAATTAGACATGGAGTTGAATGGATGGAATAATATGTATTGAAAAAATAACATGTTCTAATATACTTACCCCTTCCTGGGACATATCTCCCCCATGGGAGTGACCGCTTCCATCAATTTCTTGCCCCTCTTTAGATGCTGATAACATCTGCAAGTTTAAAAATTATAAATATTAGCAATCTATAAAGGAGTGTATAGTAAGAAATTTAAATAATTCAAACAAGATTCAATCATTAATCATGTACTTACGTTCTTCAAGTAATCGTAAATTCCACCTTGCAGTATGTTGTCGAGATCAATGTCTCCAGCATCACATTCTAAGTGGGGTTCCTGCTACTTCAAAAAATGTAAATACTAGACAATTTAACAAATTAGTCAAGACTAATACATGCATTAACAAAATGATATTTATTAACAAAATGAAAAATGCTTAAATATTACCTCAATGGTGGTTGTTTGGGCCTCGGGTACAACCACACTGGGTGCAGTACCACCCCCCTGAGAGGCATCAATCTCCTGCAAGAGTAAATATTGCATATGTTATGAATCTTTTAATATGTTCCATACAGTACATAAAAATTAAAAATTGAACAATAATAGAGTTTTAACAATGTCCTTACCTAACCACCAATCATCGTAGAGGTACCATGTCTTGGTCCAGGACCAAAACAGGGTTGACCACATGATGTGCAGATGTGTGACTCGCTCTGAGGCACATGGGATGACGGTCTATCCCCATATGTATATGTTCCTGTACCACCAGAAGCTAGTCGTTGTACCCCAACAGAGGAAGAGGGTGTTGTCTCGTCAATAGTGGTCATGTGTTGAGATACCATCTCAACTAGAGTAAAAAAATCCTCCTATGTCTAGGCAACCATGTCATGTGTAGGAGGGATGTCTACCCTCGGTAGTTGGGAACGAGGTGCAGGTATCCATGGATTGACATATCTATTCCTAGCATTGGGTTGGTGTTGGGACATCCCCCTACCAACTCCCTAGAAGCCCAACATGTCAAAATAGTTGACATGTTTCCCCATCACAAACTCTACATACAACTTTCGGAGGAAGTACAACAGTACTTCCCTATTGTTGTGCGGGGGAATGTCAAATACCATGTACCACCTATCGATCCAATGGTCTCTAATGGGTGGAAAGGTGCACCACTCAATAGAAATATGTGTCTTGGTGATCTCCAGAATGTCATCCGTCCTAGGTAGTCTAAACAAGCTATAGATTTGTTCTTTTTTATTTTCATCTTCTTTACCTTGTTGTAGCTCAACCCATCAGTGTATTGTTGTCTTTTTCTCTCCCTATATGATGAGATGTTATACAAAGAATTATTTGATCTTGTGATCATACAATAGTCAACAATGAATCTGACAAGGAGCGGCGGAGCTCATCTCCACCCCTCTAAGCAGAACCAATCTCTCTCAGATGGATAATAACCCTCAATATCTCAGCATTGTTATCCATAGTAGCCATTGCAATCATAAATACAAATAAAATATTATTAGAAATATAAACACATGATATAATGACATCTCTAAGCACTGAAAACTGTATAATTAATGTATGAGAAATAACAACATAAACTAAATCTATTAAATGTAAATTTAAAAAATTGATCTTGAATTTTACAGTAAAGAATAAACATTTAACATTTTTTCATTTTAAATTTATGTCATAAATTTAAGTATTAATTCCAATTTCCATTTGCATGTGTACATAAAATGTCTTATGTGCATATGTTTATTGCAAAGCTTCTCTAGCTTATTTTAAAGCTTGGATTATGAAGTTTCATCGAAATTGCGAGGATTTGACTAATACCTTGTAGGACCAGCTCCCAGATTGCGGGTAGAGGCAATGACTAGATCTAGAATAGGCGGCATAATGTGCTATTGATGAATAAAATCCTAGTACAGGAAACGATTTTGTTATATATGTAATTATTTGTTGTAGCGTGATGTTTTTGGAACCCCAAAGTCTATTTAGCAGATCTTTGTTTATATGTAATTTGGGCCATGTATAAATTCCACTTGATGTTATTTTAGTTCTATGCCCTCTTTCTATATACCCATGAGAGACTTTAAATGCACAATTGTGTATAGTTGATTTTATGGTTGCAAGGTTTCCACTGGATTATATCATGTATGATATTATGTGATTGGCATGTTTAATCAAAGACATCAGCCTACCTATGTATCTTCATGTTTGTAGAGCCTATTGTTAAACGTCGTTGTCTTGACTTTAACCAAAAAGCACTCTTCAGTTAAGAGGAAATATTTGTTAAAAGCATGGGAAGCTTCTATACCTTATTTTAACACTTGGATTAGGAAGTTTCATCAAAACTATAAGGTGTTTATTGATGTTCTTGGACGACCAACTTCGATATTTCGGATAGAGGCAAGGGATTTACCATGTTTGTTTATGTATTTTAGGGAATATATGAATTCTACTTGATTTTTTTTAGTTGTATGCAAGCTTGCAATATAATTGACAAACTTTGCATATTTGTTAATTTTGGTTTGGATTCACAATGATGCTTGCGAATATACCTATATACAAATAGTGAAGTTCGTTTGTTTTTTAACATTGGGCATGTAAATTACTTATGCAAACTTGCAATGTGCTTGACAAACTTTGCATATTTGTGAATTTTGGTATGGATTCACAAGGATGCTTGTGAATATGCAAATGGAAATAGTGAAATTGATTTGTTTTTTATGAGTTAATTGGGGTTTTTGTTTCCATTGGGCACGTGAATTTTGGTTATGAATTTTGGTAAATAATCAAAATTATTTAATTTTTATGATTAAATTAGGGTTTTGGTTTCTATTGGCCAATTCCATTGAGGTTTTGTTTTCCATTGGCCATAAATTAATTTATTTTGATTTACGTTTTCAAATTTGGGGAAACAAATTAATGAATTTAGGAGAAAAATAATGAGAAGAAATGAGAAAAATACCTCACAAAGAGGAGGTTGATCCAAAGGTGGAGGTGGATGGCCTTGGCACACCCAAATCATGTTCACCCACTTGTGCTCTGCTCCGTCCAACTCCAACAGGGTTGTGATGTGGCGAAAATGACAGGCTCAGCCTATTTTAAATAAAAAAAGGTTTTCCAAAACGGGGTGCAATTTTATTGAATAAAACCGACGGGTGACTTCACTCCACCATTACATCTAAAAGGTCCCTCAACTTTGTGCAGTCACCCATAAATCTTCTAAAGAAGGTAATAGTTTTGACTTTAATTAATTTATATACTTTTATAAAAGTTTTACATAACTTTTATAAAATTCATATATTAAATTAATATTTTAAAAATAAAATTATAATTTTTTATTTTTTAAAATCTACTTTTTCATTTTATGATTGGTTCATTTTAATGATTTGAGTAATTTCCTATAGTGTGCAAATGGAATTATTAAATATAAAAAATATTTAAAAATATAAACAAAATTAAAAATATATAACAATGCCAAGTGTCTTGTTTATTAAAATAATAATAATGACTAATCTTAAGTGACAATCACATCACATTGACTATAACTACATGACTATATACAACTTTTATATATATATATATATATATACACATCAGTATATTATAATTTCTTTATTATAAAATTTAGAAATAAAATATAATTATGTTAATTGTCTTGTTTATTTAAATAGACATAATGACTAATCTTGATAGATGTGACAATCACATCACAATGAATGAATATAGTTATATCACTATATAGAATTTTTATTTAGATATGATATTTTTTTAAATATATATAAAAACTTTAACATATTATAATTTTTTTTACCTAAATTTATTGAATAAATTTTTTAAACTAAAATTTTCAAATATTTATTTTAATATTCAATTAAGTTTTTTCACATTTCATAATCTAACATATTAAGGAAATGAAGTTTGATTTTTTTAAATTATTTATTGGTTTATTAAACAAATATGATGATTAATATTTTAATTAGTTTACATTAGACTAGAAATTTACCTAGATTTAATAATTTATTTAGCATTTTTATTGTTAATAGAAAAAATTTATATTTTATTTTGGTAAAGTTTTGTTAGTAAAAAAATGGAAATTTTATAAAATCTCTATAATTTTGATTTTTCTAAATAACAATGACATTTTCTTATAACTTCTTAATTATTATTCAATTATTTTCATGTCAAACTTTAACTTTAACTTTGGCCAATATATAACTATTAAATCAAAACATTTATAAATTATGAAATTAAATTTGGGTTATAAATAACTATTAAATTATAACAATTTTAAATTATTAAATTAAACATAAGTATGCAAAACTATAAAATTAAAACATTTTTAAATTATTATATTCAATCAATAAGTAGCTTTGTTGCTAATTTGACTTGTTTTATTATATATAATAGTTACTTTATTATATATTTTGTAGATTATAATTTCTTCTAAATGAATTTTTTTTTTAAATTTAATTTAATACATATGAAATTATTATTGTAACGATGATAAATAGAGAATCGTACATTATCTGGAACTTGTCATTCCTTAATTTTGCAAGGTATGTGTCACTTCTTAAGTTTGTGGGAAGGAACTAACTAGTCACTTCTTCGATGTTGCGGAATTTCTTAGAGGGTGCAAGGTCAGAGACAAAGAACTTAAGGTTCGACTTTAGAAACAAATCTACTTGACAAATTTGTGTTTTATAATTGTTTTAATTTTTTGATAAATGTTTTATAATTGTTTTAATTTTTTGATAATTTTAGTAATCTTTGGTGAAATTTAATATTTATAATTAATATATTAATGTATTAAATATTTATTAATTTTGTTTCACTTTGTTGATAGTTTTGTAAGAATTTTAGTTGTGTTTGATAGCTCAATTAAACTGTATAACTCCATCCGATTCAATGTTCCTATTAAAGAGAACATGGCATTTCTTGAATGTCCATAACAATATTTCCAAGAAGTACACAATTTTTGTACAAGATTCCTAACCCAAAAGAAAGCTGTCACCTCTTCTTTCTCAGAAATGGGTGGCTGCAGTGTGAAGTTGTCCGATCAGATCTGATTCTCTGTGTGAGGTCATCCTTATCATCAGTGCAATTATATGTAATTATTTGTTGGATTGTGGTTTTGAGGGTGGATCGGTCAGTGCTCAATTTTGACTTTTTTTAGTTATTACAAGCTAGTTAGAATTCTCATTATTCAAAATCTATTTGATTAACCTCTTAAAATACCTGTTTTTATAAGTGAATAGTGTATTAATTTCAATAACAGCATTCTCTACCACTTAATACTGACCCAAAAAAAATTCAGAATCATTACTTTTTCAAAATACTTTATAATACTGGAATTAACGACACAATTTTATGGCTTTATTTAAAAATGCCCTAAGCAAAATCTTCTGTGAAATCAACCGACCCGGGCTTTGCCTAAAACATTGGAATTTTCACTGAAAAGAGTTGTCATTATCGACTTTAACATATTCATCATTTCAGTCAATGATGCAGAAAGATTCGTGTACTGCAAAGAAAATAGCATGTAACTGAGATGACCCGGCACATTTAATTCTAATTGTTCATGCACAATGTATACAGCACATTTAATAATTGTTTAATACAGCTTTGCCAACTAGAAGTTTCCAGCCTTCCAGGTATCTATGGTCATAAGCGGCTTTGCCAACTAGAAGTTTCCAGGTATCTATGGTCTTAAGCGGCCATTAGCGTTTGTTGTGCCATGTTGTTGATGGCTTTTTTGGCTGTAGCTCCTGTTGGCTTATCTTTTGTGGATCTAGATCTGCTTGTTTGTTTAGGGCAGTTTTTAGTTCTCTTTTGGCTGCCGGGTGTTGGGGTTTTCTCCATATGTTTGTTTTTTTGTGGGTATTGAGTACCGTTTTGAGGGTTTTGAACTCTGTATGTGAGTGTTGACTGAATATGATACTTAGTATCATAGATGTGTATCTTGTTACCTTTGATTTTGATTTTTTTGAATATCAAGGAACTGCTAATTTTTATCTGAAAAAAGAACAGCCATTAAAATAGGAATTTGAAAAAATTTAATTAACTTAAAAATTTAGTAAACCTAGTTTGAGCCTAATTCGAAAAAGTTTAAAACTATATTTATATTTATAGTCAAATTGCCTTATCATTGTCCATGGAATACCAACATTGTCATTTCTCTGGTGGTATCACTTTATTTGACAGTCTAATTGTATCCATCAATTCCAACATTCAACTTTATCATGCTTATATTTCCAATAAATAACCAATTACACAATTTTAATAAGTAATCAATTAATAAATTCCAACAAAATATGTTAAATTTCAACCCTCAAACCTGTCATGATTTATGTCTCAATAAAACTACCCCTTCTGCAATTTCAACAATGTATATCTGCCGATACATGTAAACTTCCAACCCTCAACCCTGTCATGTTTTATATTTCAATGGAACCACCAATTACACAATTTTAACTAATACAATTTCAACAATTTATATCTACCAAAAACATATAAAACTGTTTAGCTTATAGAGTTATACTTTAATTTGGGAAGTGTATCAATTTCCAACCCTTCATGTAATTGTATGCTGGGCAAGGACGCGCGGTAGCATCCCATTGGTGAGGGCGGTGTCCTTACAATAAGAAATTATGATACCCGTACGAAAGATGTTAAAGTCTATGACGGTCTTTCCAAGAATCTAAGATTCAAAAGGTGGGTGTCTGGATTATAAACCAGCTACAACTCGAACTTCCATGCACATTTCATTCTCTCCTGCTCTGCTCTGCTCTGCATTGAGGCCTTCCATTTTGAGAGATGGCAAACAAGAATTATTCGGAAGCAACAGTTACAGTGGCCGCTCTGCTGCTGCTGTTGTTTTGCTTGCACATAGCTGAGGCGGAGGCAAAGGAGAAATTAGGGCGGGAGAAGATAAGCCACCTGCACTTCTATTTCCATGACATAGTGTCCGGGAAAAATGTGACGGCCGTGAAGGTGGCCTCGGCTCCTACCACCAACTCTTCCGCTACTAGTCTGAATTTGGTATCAGTTTCAGATTTAGTTTTGGTATCAGCAGTACTTTTCTGGTGCTTTTGCCACACATCTGCTTAAGGTTTTTAGTACATGACCTGTAAAAGAAAGTTTTATAAATTGTATTTTTTATACGGTAGCTTCAGCAGTTTTCTGTTGGTTTTGCCACATATGTTTTAAGGTTTTCAGTATATGACCTGTATATGACAGTAGTTTAAGCAGTTTTCTGTTTCTTTATATTATCTGAATCACGTTGTATAAAATTAGGCCGTAGCCTATCTGGCCCAGACTTTTTAAATATGTTCTTAGACACATCTGAGAGATAGTCTACTATAAGAAAAATACCTCTCTAGAATGGATTCTGTGAGTAATGGATGACAGAAAAGGAAAAACAATGTCGGTAAGAATGCCTTTAAAAGCGTAACTGTAGTCAATCTGGAAGAGGACTTGGATCTTCTCAAACTCTCCACATACCATCTGTCATTTGTAATCCTTGGTCGGACAGACAGTTTGCTGCCTGGTTTTTTTTATTTGTACATGTGGGGAAAGGTTATAGAAAGACAGTTTCATATATTTGAGTTTTATAGCTACGATGTGTAGATCAATTGGTCTTACAAGGTTTGGTTTTTATAAGGTTTTATGTTCAAACTTCATGATTAGCAACCCTGTACATAATGCAGATTAAAAATTATTAGAGTCTCATATATCTAAAGATATTTTCAAAAAAACCTTAATATGATGTTTAAAAAAAAACTTTTTCAAATTAAACCAATCAATCACCATAACGAAATCTCCAAGAAGTTAAATATTCTGAACATTCAGTATTACTGTTAGTTTAAGCCAGGTTTAACAGGCCAATGGTGTTCATCATTTATAATCTGATGAACTAAATGTATGTAAGGTCTATATGGTCCCTAAACAAGGTGGTTTAATTTTAATAAAATGAATTAAGATGGAAAAATGTAGTGATGAAATCTTTAATTTAATTTCTTTATATAATAGATATTATGACTAAATTTTAGCTGTTTTGAGGAAAAAAATAAATTATTTTGAATGAAATTTTGTTATAATTATTTATAGTTATAATTTTTTGTATTTAAAGAAACAATATATACAAATCTACATGAATATTGTGTCCATAACAAATACTTTTTGATTTTTTCATTACACAATATATTTCACATAATTAAATCATATAATTTCTACCTTACACAATTTTGATTATTTATCATGTTGTTAGTTGATTGCACATAATTGGTTTGAAGAACTTTTTATCATTATAAAATTAAAGATTAACTTAAAAAAAACTTTTTAACTTAAATTTAATCGCAATTAGTAGTCATATCAACGTTTTAAATATTTATATAAATGCTTAAAACATTTTTGATAATATTTGATTGCATAATATTTTGATTATATGTTGTGATTTTAATAGATGATACACATTATTATAAAATTTAGATGTGTTTGTCATGCGGATTATCAATTATCAAACTAATTTAGAAAAGGTAAAATGATGGTTTGAAGGTAAACACATTTACGGAATCTCTTCTTTACGAAAGACATTAATAACGATGGCTCAAACAATTAAATCTATGGAATCTTACTTTTTGTGGAATAGATTATATGGAATATATCAATTGTACATATCATGTAAAACAAAAACCAAAGTACAGTATAACATATTTTGTAAAACAAAATGTTAAGATTTCTTTGGAGTATTAATGTAAATAATGATGATAAAAATAAAATGGTTGTGAATTGCTATATAATAAAAACATGTAATACAAAGTTAAAGTTATTTATGACGTTATCTTAATTTATTGAGAATTAACCATTATATTTTTTTTAAAATTTAGTTTAATGAAAGTATTATAAGTTAAAGATTAAGTTATTTTTATTTTTCTTGAAACTCACACGATGATAGTTTATAAAATTGAAAAAAAAAAGTAGTGAAGTTAAAAGCAATAAATAAAATTTTTAATTAAGAAACATTGCAATATTTACAATGAAATGAATCTAATACTAAACTTATAATAAAATGAAAATTAATTATTTAAAGATTATAATAAAATGAAAATCAATTATTTGAAGATTAAAAAAAATAATTTAAGTGCATATGATTATATTTATTGTTACTTTGAATTGTTAAATGTAGATGAAGAAATTTAGGAAGCATTTCTTTTCACTAGGACAATTGGCCAATTTGTTGTAATGGCAAAGGATATTTGTTTAACATTTCTATTTGTGAACAAAGTTATTTCTGTTTGAAAAAACTATTAAGATTAGAAGCAAATGATTAAAGTTTTAGTTGAGTACTATTGATAATCTTACAATACAATGAATCTAATAGAGAAAACATAACTTAAAATAAATGAAATTCAATTGGTGGAGTGCCAAAAAAAATTAAGGAAACATAATATGTATTGACATGAATACAATAAACTTTGGAGGACTTTTTTTTTTCACTTTGTAATTGGCCACTTACATATATAGCCTGTTGTAACGGCCAAAGGAGATTTGTTTAACTTCTCGCGATTGAGATAAAGTATCTATATTGTTCTAAATTGTTAGAGTGAGGTAATACAGTATAAGAGGGGATAAGGTCTAAGCTTGAGCATGTGTAAAAGAAAGATCCAAGCTTGAGCATGTGTAAAAGAAAGATCTAAGCTTGAGCATTTGTAAAAGGGTTGATGCACAATCATGGACTCCTTTAAAGACACTTTCAATGCCACATAATACTGGAAACACCTGGAACCTCTGACTTTAGGTGAGAATTAGGGGTATTTCCCTAATGTATTTGAAGATGAAGTAAAAAGACAAAAGATAGGTAATTGCATTAGCTTTCATAATATATAACATTTATGCAGAAAAAATGTGTGTAATTTATTATAAATTTAGTTTCCGTGAAATTGGATTTTGAAAATTTTAGCACATCATAACATATATGTTTGTGCGGGTGCAACAATATATGAGGTAAATGATATCAATTTTGTATAAAATATTGTAGACATGTAAATGATATATGGGCCTAGTGCAACACTATTTATTCATATCGTTTAATGAATTATTATTATTATTATTAATTATAGAAGTAAAAAAAGCTCGAAATTAAAACGTTCTGTGTGGGTGCAACACTTTAGAGGAAAAAATAAATGAAATCCTTGATTTCTATATATAATATTGTAGAGATCACTCTCTAGTGCACCATATAGTTCTCTTGGAAAATGGTGAAGGCAATCAAAAGTTATATAAAAAAAAATCGATGTATCTATTTTCCTAACCTGTGTCATTTAGAAAAAATAATAATAAATAATTAAAACATACATTTGAAGGAAAAAATACATATTCAAAATCATAAGATCATACTTTACAATATTCTAAATTTTCATAAAAAAACACTGTGTTTGTCAAAGAAAAACACACCATCGAAACCAAGCATATCGATAGAATTCTAAAGATAGGAAATAGCCCTAGTTTATATGTCCTAGCTAACAGGTTTGGTAGTCCGAAGCTAATTCCGAACATAATGTCAAACCTTATTCCCACCTAGTTTTTAAATTTTTAAAACATGCATATGCGTTATAGTTTATTCATATTGCATATGCGCTATATTGCATATGCAATATAGCTCATATGCAATTTATATTGCATATGTGTTTTTGCTTAACTACTTTGGTACGAGAGTAAAAGAGAGTAATGGAATCCTTATCCCATTATAATACCATTTAGACTCCCAATATTCCATCCATACGGTCTATGGGGTGGCTCATGGCCCAACATTACATTGGTTAAGAGAGGGGGGGAGTCAAAGGAGGGAGAGCAAGGTCTAGAGGGAATCATGGGAGGGAGGGATGGGTAGGGGACATATATGGGGGGGATGAAGGGAAGGATGGTTATGGGAGATATATGAGGAGGGGATGGAGGGAGGACATATATGAGGGGGGGACAGGAGAGATGAGGGGTGGACAGTTGTTCATCGATGCCTGCAAATGTACGGTCCATAGAATAGAACAGATCATCTGGTACCAGAAATATTCAAAAAATTGTGACCATCAGTGTAATGAGTGTTTATATGTGTATTGAATATTTTGACAGTTTTCAAGATTTAGTAATTAGTATTTATCGTAAGCAGGTGAAATCTCATTTCTATCATCGTCATCGTAATCATAATCATCATCATAGCCATAGTCATCGTGATCGTCATCATCATCATGATCATGATCATCATGATCATCACCATCATTGTCCATCATCATCGTCATAGCGATCACCATCATCATCATCATCATCATTGTCATCCTCCTCCTCCTCCTCCTCATCATCATTTTTCATCATCATCATTTCGTTGCAAATGCTTGAACATAAAATCAAAGAAAATTTTCAATTAAACTTATCATCATCATCATCATCATCATCATAGTTCCTCATCATCGTCATCGTCATCATCATCCTCATCCTCATTGTCATCATCACCATCATTGCTCATCATCATCGTCGTCGTCATCATCATCATCATCATCATCATCACCCTCATCCTCATCATCATTATCATCATCATCATCACCATCATTGTTCATCATCATCGTCATCATCATTATCATCATCATCATCATCACCATCCTCATCCTCATCATCATCATCATAGTCATCATCATCCTCCTCATCATCTTAATCATCATCATCATCATCATTGTTCCTCATCATTGTCGTCATCATCATCATCCTCATCATCATCACCATAATTTTTCATCATCATTGTCATCATCATCATCATTATCATCATTGTCATCATCATCGTTGTTATCATAATCATCATAATCACCCTCATCCTCATCTTCATCATCATCAGCATCATTTTTCATCATCATCGTCATCGTCGTCGTCGTCATCATCATCATCATCATCATCATCACCACCACCCTCATCCTCCTCCTCCTCCTCCTCCTCATTATCACCATCATTGTTCATCATCATCGTCATTGTCATGATCATGATCATCCTCGGCATCATCATCATCATCATCACCCTCATCCTCATCATCATCATCATCATAGTCATCCTCCTCCTCCTCTTCCTCCTCGTCATCATCATCCTCATCCTCATCATCATCATTGTCATCATCATCATCATCATTATAATCACCATCATAGTCATCATCATCCTCATCATCGTAATCATCACCATAATCATTGTCATCATAGTCATACTATTCATGATCATGATCATCATCATAGTCATCCTCATCGTTATTGTCATCATCATCATCATCGTACCCATCCCTCCCTCCCATGATTCCCTCCACAACTTCCTCTCCCTCCTTTGACCTCCCCCCCCCCCCCCCTCTTAACCAATGTAATGTTGGGCCATGATCCACCCCATAGATCATATGGATGGAATATTGGGAGTCTAAATGGTATTATAATGGGATAAGGGTGCCATTATAGGTTTTTGGATGGGAGGGATGGGTCTCTGAACTACAACTATAGTCATGGAAGAGTAGACAATATGTCCCTAAATCAACACACATGCCTTATAGATGGAATATTTTGCCTTTAGTGGGATATGGGTGTCATTATGAGGTTTTATGTTCTAAAGATGGGTCTCAGGGTCTTAACCATGGTAATGGGACAATAGTGTAACATAACCAAGTCTTAAAGCACTACACATGCCCTTTTAAGGGGATATTTAGCCTTAATATGGGATATATGTGCCATTAATCTATTTTATGCATTGAAAATTGCTCAGGAGGCATTGACCATGGTCATATAGGAACCATTATGAATATCTCCAGATAAGAGACAGTTCTTTAGACACTACCATGGTCCAAGGATAGGTTTGGAGGTCTTAGCCATTGGTATGGGGTCCATTGTAAGGTTATAGAAGTTTAACATATTTCAGTCCAAGTTTGATATGCATTTGGTATTTAATATTTGATAAGCATGGATAAGTCAAGTTTAATATTTGATATGCACTAAATCACATATGCGATATATCGCATATGCACTAAATCGCATATGCGACATATTGCAGATGCGATTTGAAGATCATGTAATAAAAAACTGCCCGTTAATTAAAAAGCATTGTATCCATATCACATATGTGATATATCGCATATGCAATAAAATGAACATGCGTTATATCGCATATGCGATATGTGTTATATAAAAAATGTTGGGTTGCGTGTTGTGGGCCAGGTTTACTATAGTAAAAGACATAATTCTTCTAAACCCACGCATAGAGAACTGTTCAACCTGCAATTTAATCATTACTTACATAAATCCATAGGTTTTGTACAAGTTTGAGTGGATTTCAATGGGGATTGTACATAATAGAGGTCGGAAGTCAGTGAGGAAGGTGCTTACACCGGAAGAAGCTAAAAAAAAAAGAAAAAAAAAGAGGGAAGATTCAAGAAATCATTGGCATACATTAGTTGAGCAAATAGTTCTCATTCCCCTCAAGAGATACCTGACATAGAGTTTGAGGAAGATAATGAAACATTAAAGGAAGCTGGTTATAAGGAAGATGATATTATTGATCCATTAGTAAACAAACAATATTGTGAAGAGTTCAATAATTATGTTACTCCTGATGCAAATACGACTCAACAACAACCATGGTCGATGGTTCAATATCCTAATCGAATTTGTTAGCCTGTAGTGGATGTAAATGTCACTCTAGCATTTCAAATGACAAGAAATTTCGCATCAAAATGAAAGAAAACTCCTAAACGCATACAAGTGGATGAGAGCCAATTAACTGCCATGGAAGGTAAGGTGGCTAAAAGCACTATCCTTCATCATTGTTCTCAAATAATGAAACAATATTTTGATAACAAATCTGAAGTCGGTAAATGCCAATTGTTTTTAGCTTTGCTTAAATCTAGAATCATGACCACTGTTAGAAGAAATTTAGGCATAAGAACAATGAAGAATATCGAATCAAGTAATCACATTGTTAAATCTCTTGCTGATGCATTCACATTGATTTGTAAAAAAACTCGTTCACAAGACTGTAATGTGGCTCGCCGTGTATTGGCTGACTCAATTGTATGTAGATCCACAAGACAACGTAGTTTACTTAAATGCACATCACAAATTGTGCATTTACGTCCAAAGACACTTAAAAAATATTCAGTAAGAAGAGACAACCTTGATGTAGAGGGACAAATGGAAACATTATGGGAATTTAGTGGTAGGTTTCCCCTCAAAGAAATGAAGTTAGTAGAAGTAGTGAAGGGTTTAGTGCACATGTTTTGGCACAATAACACTAGGCCTTCTTCTAACACGAAGGATGTGTTAAAACATTATAGGTGTTCTAGAAACAATGAACCTCATGTTAAATATTATCTTGACATGACACAACCTCAACTATTCTAGATATTTAAAGTTTCCCTTGTAGAGCTAAGGCTCAGGCAAAGATCTTTTGAAAAATGCAAGCCTTGGTATGTTAGAATCAATACCATCTGGAACACTTGTTGTTGTAGATACCACATAGAGTTTGACCTATATTACCATACATTTGCACATATACGTCATTTTTTGCATCCTAACCATGTGTAGGAATGCTCAATACAATACCGCCAATGTCATCCAGAGATTTCATCCATAGCATAATGTGTCCAAGGAAAGATGGGCATACACATTACTTAAAACAATGTGTATAGGGTTCTTGCAACAATTATGGTGGGCTATCATTATGGTCTGATTGCATCCATGAGAATGAAGATCAAGCATTCAGGAATGCAATTATCGAGAAGCAGAACTATCAATATGAGACATATCAACTACATGATGGGAAAGAAAGCATGAAGATTAAATTGGTGACTTCACAGGTAAATTGTTGAATATTGACATATTAATATTCATGTACACATATTTTTATGTTGTTTTATAACATTGTTTATTTTTTTACACCAGGTGCAAGTATGTGATTTTATTTCAGAGTTTCATGGAAAGATTCAATAGTACATTCAACATGTTGATATGGCACGGTGGCAAGATGAGCAATTCAGAATATGTCGGGACACTTTCTCTCTCGGAACAATACTATCAGTGGTTGACTTTGCGGAAAATTACACCCTACAACCACAAAATGAAATACAAATTCAATACTATCACTCATAGCAAGTGAGAATAATGGTGCATATCACATATCAACATGGGCCAGATAACAATGAAGAGAAACGTGTGATACTAAAAGAAAGTCACTTCTACATAAGTGACGACCGTACCCTCGACATCCATTATGTGCAACATTGCTTTAAATTATTCTATGATCATGTGATAGCTATGGATATACCATTTTATCGTCATTTCATTTCGTTAGATGGTTGTGTTGGACAGTTCAAGAA
This sequence comes from Pseudotsuga menziesii, assembly GCA_001517045.1. Lineage (NCBI taxonomy): Eukaryota > Viridiplantae > Streptophyta > Pinopsida > Pinales > Pinaceae > Pseudotsuga > Pseudotsuga menziesii. The sequence continues at coordinate 40,160 of LPNX010099109.1, forward strand.
TGCACATGTATTTGAATGGTTGCGTTTGTTGCACATAAAATACAAGGTGCCACATGTATGGAACTACTTTGAAACTAGTCATGGAAAAGGAGAGAACGATGGTGCTAGTGCATGCATAAAAATACCCTTTGAAAGGAAGAGATGAAGTTTACAAGTGCTCGCCTTCGAGATGCTGCATCTATAGTGAAATGGTGTGCATCTATCATGGGAGAACAAGCAACAAGGAAACACATAGTGCAGAGAATATTTTGGGAGGTGACAAATGTGGACCAATCCCAAACACATCGGGTGAACACAGTGCATGGAACTCGATAATTTCATTCAATTAGAAGCTCAGACAGCTTGACCCTACAAATTTGGACAAGATTGAAGGCTTGCTTTTGTAGTTCCTGTATTATTTATGAATGGGATGATTATGAGTATACAGATACAGTTGATACATGGGATCGAGTGACACATGGCACCAATTTCAACGGGGTTAATGAAATAGACCATTTGGAAGATGATAAGACACATATTTCTATAGACTATGATCACATATCGGATCTCATACAAGCAGGTAGAAAAAAGTAAATTAGTAGTACCTAAATAAGAAATTGGATTTATGTATTGTTAACTTGACCTAAGTAGAATTTAATTTATGTAGAAATTAGAAATGCAAGACCTTATTTAAAAAATGTATTGTTAACTCGACCTATTTCCTTTCACAGGCTAGATATATGTAGTGGTTGCCCCAAAAACTAATGAATGGGGTTTGACTATTGGTTGACACGTTGCTTAGAGGGGAAACAAACCATTCTTGAACCTGTAACAAATGATGAAAATATTGAATTCCCAACTGGCTCGATGTTTATAAAGGGGAGTACATGACACTTGCAACACAACAAAAAAGGAAGGGTGGGTATGTATATCAAGATTATAGGCCATGAGCTATTTTATACCGCTTCACCAACCTAGTAGTTGGTATAAACATCAAGTTGCGCACACTTAGTCACAAAAATAGGTCACATGTACGATACTTGCTACCTCATATAGAGCACGAAAGATTTATGGACACCATCGACAGCAGAGATGATCCAGATAGCCTTCTCATCTGAGTGCATTGTCAGGTGCGTTATTCAACCTTTAAAGTGCATGCCAAAGCACAATTTCAAATATTTAGCCTTAGTTTATTCCCAATGTCATACCATTCATAGACATAATATTATTCAGAGGATACTGGACACTATAAAGACGATCATACAACCTCAGGTGAGTTATCTATAAATCATGTTTGCACATTTTCATTGGGTTATCTTTATTTTCTTATGAGATTACTAATGTCTAGCCTTTCATGTTCCTAGGATACAAACACCATCTATGGAACATTGGAGGCACCAAGAACGGTGTCTTTAAACACCAACAAATAGAAATCGAAAAATAACATTCTCTCGAGTTGTTGAAATTTATAGTTTTTGATGTTTTTAATATTAATATACATTTAATTACATTGTTGGGTCAACTCTTGCAACTATTTCATTGGTGGGTCAACACATGAAAACCATCGACCGTGGTTGTGTTGGTAGGGTTCCCATATCGGCCTTGCCCATACACACTTGCAGGAGCCAGCGACATGTAATTTTGCTGCTCTGTTTGGTTTTTTGCTCCTGGACTAGAAGTCACCAAGTGTCCTTGAACGACATTTTCATGTGAATTTCAACTGGACATAACTCAGAAACAAGATGTCAGATAGAAGAATCATCGACTCCGTTGGTTTCCTGCCATGCAATTACTTCCAGGTGGCCCTCTCCCTCTTGTTTTCAAGGACCAGTGACTTCATTGTGCATTGATTTCGTAAAGTATGTTTTTTCTCAGTTTCTTTCAATGCAACTCTTGCATTGGTGGGTCAACTCTGCAAAACCCTCGACCGTACCTCTTACAAGTTATGAGATGGAACTAGAAACACATGTACATGTACAAATTGAAAACCAACTAGGGTTTCATGAACTACAAATTGCATGCTATCACTATGGTTGAGAAGTTATGAGATGGGACTAGGGTTTAGTGACCTCTTTACAAGTTATGAGATGGAACTAGAAACACATGTACATGTACAAATTGAAAACCAACTAGGGTTTCATGAACTACAAATTGTATGTTATCACCAGGGTTGACAAGTTATGAGATGGAACTAGGGTTTAGTGACCTCTTTACAAGTTATGAGATGGAACTAGAAACACATGTAGATGTACATATTGAAAACCAACTAGGGTTTCATTGCATGTTATCACTAGGGTTGACAAGTTAGTGGATGGAACTAGGGTTTAGTGACCTCTTTACAAGTTATGAGATGGAACTAGAAACACATGTACATGTATAAATTGAAAAACAACTAGGGTTTCATGAACACCAAATTGCATGCTATCACTATGGTTGACAAGTTAGTGGATGGAACTAGGGTTTAGTGACCTCTTTAAAAGTTATGAGATGGAACTAGAAACACATGTACATGTACAAATTGAAAACCAACTAGGGTTTCATGAACTACAAATTGCATGCTATCACTATGGTTGACAAGTTATGAGATGGATGTTATACCTAATTCCTATCACCATCATGTGATGATATCCTTAACTTCCATGTTTTCCGTTAATCCCAACACTTGGAGTGGAAAATTGATCTGTTTGTCAATTCTACTTGAAAAAACCTAGCACTGCGCTTACCCTGTGGCTAATGAGTGGTACCTTCTTCAGCACCGCCTGTATCTTGTTATAGAGAAGCAGTGCCACCGCCTATAGTTTTTGTTCTTAAAGTGGTTCTCATCTAAACCACTCTGTCATAAGGGAAAAAAAGCGGTACCTTGGGTAAAATGGAAAAAAGAGAAGTTTCTCAAGGCTTCTAGAATTTGAGCCTCGTGTCCTCCCTTATCCCTATCATTATGGGTTAGTTTGAGCTTGAGATCCCCCTTGATAGGATCTTGGAGCCACCTCACCCACCATTCTCTCAACTATCCCTATCCATTGAGCCTTATAAATACAAGCTCATATCCATAGTTGAGGGGGAGAACTATAGAGGTATTGTTATGCTGTTGAATTGACTACCTAGTCCAAACCATTGGAGAGCATAGAGAGCAAAGTTGGAGCTTATGGGGATGAAGTGTTTGTCTCGTGGAGGAGCTTACAACCGATGCTTACCCTATGGCTAATGAGTGGTACCTTCTTCAGCACTTCCTATATCCCGTTACAGAGAAGCGGTGCCACTACCTATTGTCTTTATTCTTAAAGAGGTTCTCATCTAAACTGCTATGTCATAAGGGAACACAAGTGGTACCCTAGGTAAAATGGGAAAAAGAGAAGTTTCTCAAGGCTTCTAGAACTTGATCCTTGTGTCCTCCCTTATTACTATCATTATGGGTTAGTTTGAGCTTGAGATCCCCCTTGATAGGATCTTGGAGCCACCTCACCCACCATTCTCTCAACTATCCCTATCCATTGAGCCTTATAAATACAAGCTCATATCCATAGTTGAGGGGGAGAACTATAGAGGTATTGTTATGCTGTTGAATTGACTACCTAGTCCAAACCATTGGAGAGCATAGAGAGCAAAGTTGGAGCTTATGGGGATGAAGTGATTGTCTCGTGAAGAAGCTTGTCAACACTAAGGCAATGGTTGTAAGATTCTCCATACATTCTTAATGCAAAGCTGATTTTCATCCCACATTTCTGTTGTTTTGATTTCACATGTATATGTTGCTAGATTCCTTAGTCACTAGCATGGATATGTACATGATTTTCTGGTAGCTTTGATGTGCTTGTATGTTTGATATGTTTGCAGGTACACAGGTTCATAATCGAAGCAGTATTCTAGGTGTCTATAGCATTCAAGGAAGGTCTTAATCCTTTGTCGTTCACTCATTTGTTCTGGATCTGAACCATTCAGACCACAGGAACAACTTCTGTTCGTAGAAGGTGTAATATTCCTGATAACAATGGAACTAGGGTTTAGTGACCTCTTGACGAGTTATGAGATGGAACTAGAAACACATGTACATGAACAAATTGAAAACCAACTAGGGTTTCATGAACTACCAAATTGAAAACCAACTAGGGTTTCATGAACTACCAAATTGAAAACCAACTAGGGTTTCATGAACTACCAAATTGAAAACCAACTTGGGTTTGATGAACTACAAGTTATGCGATGCAACTAGAAATACATGTACATGTACAAATTGAAAAACAACTAGGGTTTCATGAAAACCAAATTTCATGCTACCACTATGGTTGACAAGTTAGTGGATGGAACTAGGGTTTAGTGACCTCTTGACAAGTTATGAGATGGAACTAGAAACACATGTACATGTACAAATTGAAAACCAACTAGGGTTTCATGAACTACCAAATTGAAAACCAAGTATGGTTTTATGAACTACAAGTTGTGAGATGCAACTAGAAACACATGTACATGTACAAATTGAAAAACAACTAGGGTTTCATGAACACCAAATTGCATGCTACTACTATGGTTGACAAGTTAGTGGATAGAACTAGGGTTTAGTGACCTCTTGGCAAGTTATGAGATGGAACTAGAAACACATGTACATGAACAAATTGAAAACCAACTAGGGTTTCATGAACTACCAATTTGAAAACCAACTAGGGTTTAATGAACTACAAGTTTTGAGATGCAACTAGAAACACATGTACATGTACAAATTGAAAAACAACTACGGTTTGGTGTGAACACCAAATTGCATGCTACCACTATGGTTGACAAGTTAGTGGATGGAACTAGGGTTTAGTGATCTCTTTACAAGTTATGAGATGGAACTAGAAACACATGTACATGTACAAATTGAAAAACAACTAGGGTTTCATGAACACCAAATTGCATGAGCTATCACTATGGTTGACAAGTTAGTGGATGGAACTAGGGTTTAGTGACCTCTTTACAAGTTATGAGATGGAACTAGAAACACACGTACATGTACAAATTGAAAAATAACTAGGTTTTCATGAACTACCAAATTGCATACTATCACTATGGTTGACGATTTAGTGGATGGAACTAGGGTTTAGTGACCTCCTTACAAGTTATGAGATGGAACTAGAAACACATGTACATGTACAAATTGAAAAACAAATAGGGTTTCATGAACTACCAAATTGCATGCTATCACTATAGTTGACAAGTTATGATATGAAACTAGGGTTTAGTGACCTCTTTACAAGTTATGAGATGGAACTAGGAACAAATGTACATGAACAAATTGAAAAAAAACTAGGGTTTCATGAACTACAGATTGCATGTTATCACTAGGGTTGACAAGTTAGTGGATGGAACTAGGGTTTTATGACCTCTTTACAAGTTATGAGATGGAACTAGAAACACATGTACATGTATGGTATGGTATGCTATGTTATTATGGTATGGTATGTAGAACTAGTATGCTATGGTATGATGTTAGTATGTTATGGTATGTTGGTATTGTAGGGTATGGTATGGTATATTAGTATGGTATGGTATGTTAGTATGGTGTGATGTTAGTATCATAGGGTATTGTAGGGTATGATATGGTATGGTATGGTATGCTAGTATCATAGGGTATGATATGGTATATTACAAATGCATGCATGACTTAGAAGTACAAACACATGTACATGATGTTAAAGTTAGTGGTATGGCTATGATGTTATGATGTTAGTGTTATGCTGTTAGTGTATGTAATTTAGGTTGTGTATGGTATGGTTATGATGTTAAAAAGTTGAGGATAGCCATAATGTTAAAAATTTGATGATAGTTAAATTTAGGTAGTTGTATGGTATGGTTATGGTTATTGTGTCTAGTGATTATCTCCCATGACCTACTTAATCGTTACTTGATCTTAGTTGGATGAGTCACAAATTTTTCTTTTAAGTATTGGACATTCATACTAGCACACATGTGAACCACACATATCATTATATCACATAGGTGAACCACACATATCATGTTCCAAGATCAAGTCAACCATATATGTATAAATTTGAACCTTGCTTTATATTATATATGTATACAAATAATGTTACAAAAATTGGCATGACACATGGCCATAATACAAAATAGTGGATCAAATTGTACATCCGTGTGTATAAAAACAAAATTTTACATCTATGTATCCCCCCTATACATTTATTCTAGTTATCCCCCCTTTCGTTTCCACTGCCAATGTCTTCAGAGAAGTCTAGCTTTCTTTTCCAACTGCTCATTGGTGATCCCCATCGTTGAACAAGAGGGATAGGTCGCATTAGTGGAGACTACAGAAAAACTAAAATTTGTAAGTTAGTTTACCAACCTATAAAAATTAAATGTACATTTGTTCAAATTCCAAACCAATATACCATTTTTACTTACTGTACGTGAGTAGGTAATGGTGGGTCATGGTGCCTCACTAGGAGCGACCCCGATTGGGTGCTCTTCAAGGACCACTTTCTCACTATCAAGCTCCATAAAAAAATATATATGCCAATGTCAACAAATCAATAGGTGCATGAAAAACATACTTGCATGTACAAATAAAACTATATTACATGGGTGCATGAAAAATGTACCTACTGGCTCATTAGAGGGGGGTCACCGATTTGGTGCTCTTCAAGCATCGGTGCCTCAATAGAAGCCTGTATAAAGTAGCATATGTCAATTTCATATAATAAAAAGAATCAGAGACATATATACTACATGGACAGAAAATGATGTTTTCAAAGAAAACGAAACATACATGTACTTGGCGGAGGGGAAGAAGTGGGTCACCAACAACCTCGCTTTGGTGCTCTTCAAGCACCACTGGCTCAATAGATTCCTGCATAAATTAAGATATGTCAATGTCAGACAATACAAAGAAAACGAGACATATACAACATGGAGGGATAATGATTTTTTCAAAGAAATCGAGACATACATGTACATTATGGGGGGAGAGGTGGGTGAGCAAAGACCCCGATTGGGTGCTCTTCAATAACCACTCATTATCAAACTGCATAAAATAATATATATGTCAATCTCAGCATATCAATGGGGGCAACAAGGAAAAATATACCTGCATGTACAAAAATAAATATGAGCAAGAGTTGCAATATATAAATATACCCAGGGGATGTGAGGAGGTGTGTAACCAGTGGGTCGAACAACTATCAATGAGATAAAAGGATTTCTACATGCATTAGTAAAGAAGTTCGCTTGTTGGATAACATCATCAAAATCTTGTTCCTATGTACAAAATAATAAAGATACAATTAGAAAATTTCAAAAAATTAAAATAAGTACATGTTGAATCATTAAATCACAATTAAAAGAAAGCGATGCATAAACGTACCTGCTGGCTCATCAGAGGTGGGTCACCGATTTGGTGCTCTTCAAGAACTGATGCCTCACTAGAAGCCTTCATAAAGTAACATATGTCAATTTCATATAATAAAAAGAATCAGATATATATATACTACATGGATGGAAAATGATGTTTTCAAAGAAAGCGAAACATACATGTACCTGGCAGGGGGGAAGAGGTGGGTCACCAACAACCTTGCTTTTTTGTGCTCTTCAAGAACCACTGGCTCAATATATGCCTGCATAAAGTAAGATATGTCAATGTTAGATAATACAAAGAAAACAAGACATATACAACATGGAGGGACAATGACTTCTTCAAAGAAATCGAGACATACAGGTACCTGGGGGCAAGGGAGAGGTGTTTGTTTTTGATAGCTCGGTGGCACTCCTGCATCAGGTGCCTAGGTGCAGGGGTTATTAACTTGGAGTCTCATTTATATTCTTAAAGTGACTTTAGTAATGTGTTTTTTATTAAAGTACATTTTTGATGTGACTTTATGATTTAAAAGTGAGTTTCACTTTATTATGTTTTTAAAGTGACTTTAAGTCATAAAGTGTACTTTTAAATATTTAGGGTGATGTGACTTTTCAAAAAGAAAAATTTGTTGTAAAGTTCACTTAGGAGATTTAAGTGAGTGAAAGATTAGATCCCAGCCATAGATCTCTTGGCCAAGATCTAATCTCGTCCGTTGAAGGTGAAAAGTCATGAGAATAACCCTAATAGGGTAAATAAAGTGCATGAGACTTCATTTGGCACAATATCCAAAAGAGATTTTTGGTGAGAAAAGAAAGAGGCATGATTTCCAAGAGGAGAGAGCTATTTCCTTCTGGTCGCAGATTTCAAGAGAGGTATTTTGGAGCAGTGGAGCTGAGATAGAAGAGAAGAAGGGTGCATTTTTCAGATGAAAAGAGGGGCATCCACTTCCAGAATGACTGCTGAGTTAAATGCAGTTTGTACAACACTGAAAGGGGCGCACTTTTGAGAGTAGAAAGTGAGCACGCTTCCCAAGAAAAATAAGACATTAATACAAATTGTATTGCTACTGTTGAAGGTGGCCGTACTGCTGTAGAGTGGTGTTCATACTGTCATTTGTTGGCATAGTTACCAAGGTTGAAGATTTAGTGCTGAAACTGGAGTTATTGCTGCTGAAAGAGACTGTACAGTATACCTTTACATGAAAGCAGCATTGCTGAAGCAGTGGGTGTACTGAAATCATGGTAGCTTGCTGAGACAGAAGACAGAGAAGGTCGTGGACATTAGCTTTTACAGAAGAGCACTATCTTGTGAATGGTGGACTGTGGTACTTGTAAGTACTATGTAATTAATGCTGAACATTTAGTGCTGTACATTTCCATGTAATACCTTCTTCTGAAGCTTCACAATAAAATTACTCTCTTGCTGGTTTTCCCCAAGGTGTGGGGTTTTTCCAGGGTCAAAGTTGACCAAAAATACTGTGTCTTTAAATGTGTTACAGTCTGCTGCTATTTATGTTTTTCCGCTGCTAAATGTGCTTTATAAACAGTATATCAGCCTACAGGATAGTTCCATTGAATGGTTAATTAATGTGCTTGATTGTGGTTTACTGTTGAGGCCTGATATTGATGGTTTATGAAGTGTTTGACTAAATCTATAAGTGAACAGATGTCTGATTTTTAACATGGTATCAGAGTTGGGGCTCTGAGATTTCAGTAGACTGTTGGATAGCAGAGAAGTGCTGATCTTTTTTTAAGATACTAGTGCATGTGAAGTAACAACTGTCTGTTAATTTTTTTTGCTGAGAGTGAGCAGAGAAGTGCTGGTTCAGTACAGCTGATATTTTTTGGTCAAAGAAGACAGAGTGTGCCTTGTTGGAAAAAGAGCAGAAGAGAATGATGGCTTGCATCCGGTATGAAGATAGATTGGAAGGGATTTCCAACAACTTACAGTGGAAAGCACGTATGACAGCTGTTCTCAAGGAAAACAAGTTATGGACCTTTGTTAGTACCACAGTGGCTCCTCCTGTAGCTGATCCTATAGCCCTTGACATACATGAGGTGAAGGAGGCCAGAACGCAGAGACTGCTTCTGGATGGTGTTAAAGATCACCTCATCCCACATTTGGCAGAGAAACTAACTGCTAAGGGGATGTGGGATACTTTAAAATGTTTGTATGAGAACAAGAATGAAAATCATAAAATGGCCCTAAAAGATAAGCTTCATGGCACTAAGATGGTGAGAGGTGAGAATGTAGCCTCTTACCTCACTAGACTCAAACAGATAAAAGATGAATTGAGTGCAGTTGGTGAGGTGATTCCTGATCCCGAGCTAGTGCAGATAGCCCTGAAGGGCTTCACTAAGGAGTGGGACGTGTTCGTGAAGTGTGTAGTTGGAAGAGAGAACTTTCCCTCTTGGGAAAGACTATGGGATGATTTTACTCAGGAGGAGATCTGAGAAGGGAAGAATGAGCAGGTTGCTGATGAAGAGAATGTGGCCCTTTCAGCTAAGGGTAGAAAGAAAAAGGGTGGCTCGAGCAGTGGAGCCAAATATTTGAGCAAAGTAAAATGCTTTGCTTGCCAGAGTTATGGTCACTATGCTGGGCAGTGTCCCAACAAGAAGAAGAACAAGAAGAAAGAAGAGTCTGAGAAAGCCTCTTCAGCTGAAGTGGGAGATTTTGTGAAGGAATTCGAGAGGGAATTCTCGCTCGTCTCAATTCTTTCAGACAGTAGTGTAGCAGAGAGTTTGGATACTGGAGCATGGTACATAGATAGCGGAGCAGCACGCCATATGACAGGGATACGAGAAGTGTTCCGAGAGTTGACAGATCATGACAGAGTTATACTGACTGAGGATGGGTATGCCGACACCCATGCAGTAGAAGGAGTTGGAAAAGTCCTATTCCAACTCGATTCTGGTGGTTATCTAGAGGTTGGCGATGTGTTGTTTGTTCCAGAGCTGAAGAGGAACTTGGTCTCAGTTTCATCTTTGGAGGATGACGGATATGCGGTTCTTCATGTGAGTGGGAATGTTTATATATATCCGGTGAGTGGGGGCTTGGGTGCATGGAGTTTGCTTGGCATCCGTGATGGCCGGATGTACCGAGTCTTGGGGCATCCGGTGGATGGTGAGCCTGGTGAGAGATCAGACTCAGTGGCAGCAGCAGTGGCTGTCAGTATGGAGGATTCATCCAACTCTGTGAGGAAACAGAGTTGGTATGATATGGTTCTTCAGGATGAGCAGGAGAGTGAGGAGAACTCTCAGTTCAGAGATGTCAGACGGATACCTTCAGCAGTTGTTCCAGTGCAGAGATCTCATAGGCATTCAGATTCATAGGGAGCTTCAGTTATTGGAGGGAGAGATCCAGGTGGAGCTAATGACAGTAGTACCTCCCTCGCTAAGAGGGAGTGTTAGTTTTTGATAGCTCGGTGGCACTCCTGCATCAGGTGCCTAGGTGCAGGGGTTATTAACTTGGAGTCTCATTTATATTCTTAAAGTGACTTTAGTAATGTGTTTTTTATTAAAGTACCTTTTTGATGTGACTTTATGATTTAAAAGTGAGTTTCACTTTATTATGTTTTTAAAGTGACTTTAAGTCATAAAGTGTACTTTTAAATATTTAGGGTGATGTGACTTTTCAAAAAGAAAAATTTGTTGTAAAGTTCACTTAGGAGATTTAAGTGAGTGAAAGATTAGATCCCAGCCATAGATCTCTTGGCCAAGATCTAATCTCGTCCGTTGAAGGTGAAAAGTCATGAGAATAACCCTAATAGGGTAAATAAAGTGCATGAGACTTCATTTGGCACAATATCCAAAAGAGAGTTTTGGTGAGAAAAGAAAGAGGCACGATTTCCAAGAGGAGAGAGCTATTTCCTTCTGGGCGCAGATTTCAAGAGAGGTATTTTGGAGCAGTGGAGCTGAGATAGAAGAGAAGAAGGGTGCATTTTTCAGATGAAAAGAGGGGCATCCACTTCCAGAATGACTGCTGAGTTAAATGCAGTTTGTACAACACTGAAAGGGTCGCACTTTTGAGAGTAGAAAGTGAGCACGCTTCCCAAGAAAAATCAGACATTAATACAAATCATATTGCTGCTGTTGAAGGTGGCCGTACTGCTGTAGAGTGGTGTTCATACTGTCATTTGTTGGCATAGTTACCAAGGTTGAAGATTTAGTGCTGAAACTGGAGTTATTGCTGCTGAAAGAGACTGTACAGTATACCTTTACATGAAAGCAGCATTGCTGAAGCAGTGGGTGTACTGAAATCATGGTAGCTTGCTGAGACAGAAGACATAGAAGGTCGTGGACATTAGATTTTACAGAAGAGCACTATCTTGTGAATGGTGGACTGTGGTACTTGTAAGTACTGTGTAATTAATGCTGAACATTTAGTGCTGTACATTTCCATGTAATACCTTCTTCTGAAGCTTCACAATAAAATTACTCTCTTGCTGGTTTTCCCCAAGGTGTGGGGTTTTTCCAGGGTCAAAGTTGACCAAAAATACTGTGTCTTTAAATGTGTTACAGTCTGTTGCTATTTATGTTTTTCCGCTGCTAAATGTGCTTTATAAACAGTATATCAGCCTACAGGATAGTTCCATTGAATGGTTAATTAATGTGCTTGATTGTGGTTTACTGTTGAGGCCTGATATTGATGGTTTATGAAGTGTTTGACTAAATCTGTAAGTGAATAGATGTCTGATTTTTAACATGGTATCAGAGTTGGGGCTCTGAGATTTCAGTAGACTGTTGGACAGCAGAGAAGTGCTGATCTTTTTTTAAGATACTAGTGCATGTGAAGTAACAACTGTCTATTAATTTTTTTTGCTGAGAGTGAGCAGAGAAGTGCTGGTTCAGTACAGCTGATATTTTTTGGTCAAAGAAGATAGAGTGTGCCTTGTTGGAAAAAGAGCAAAAGAGAATGATGGCTTGCATCTGGTATGAATATAGATTGGAAGGGATTTCCAACAACTTACAGTGGAAAGCACGTATGACAGCTGTTCTCAAGGAAAACAAGTTATGGACCTTTGTTAGTACCACAGTGGCTCCTCCTGTAG
>LPNX010099109.1:53026-100526 GCA_001517045.1 Pseudotsuga menziesii
AAGTGTTCCGAGAGTTGACAGATCATGACAGAGTTATACTGACTGAGGATGGGTATGCCGACACCCATGCAGTAGAAGGAGTTGGAAAAGTCCTATTCCAACTCGATTCTGGTGGTTATCTAGAGGTTGGCGATGTGTTGTTTGTTCCAGAGCTGAAGAGGAACTTGGTCTCAGTTTCATCTTTGGAGGATGACGGATATGCGGTTCTTCATGTGAGTGGGAATGTTTATATATATCCGGTGAGTGGGGGCTTGGGTGCAAGGAGTTTGCTTGGCATCCGTGATGGCCGGATGTACCGAGTCTTGAGGCATCCGGTGGATGGTGAGCCTGGTGAGAGATCAGACTCAGTGGTAGCAGCAGTGGCTGTCAGTATGGAGGATTCATCCAACTCTGTGAGGAAACAGAGTTGGTATGATATGGTTCTTCAGGATGAGTAGGAGAGTGAGGAGAACTCTCAGTTCAGAGATGTCAGACGGAGACCTTCAGCAGTTGTTCCAGTGCAGAGATCTCATAGGCATTCAGATTTAGAGGGAGCTTCAGTTATTGGAGGGAGAGATCCAGGTGGAGCTAATGACAGTAGTACCTCCCTCGCTAAGAGGGAGTGTCAGTTTTTGATAGCTCGGTGGCAGTCCTGCATCAGGTGCCTAGGTGCAGGGGTTATTAACTTGGAGTCTCATTTATATTCTTAAAGTGACTTTAGTAATGTGTTTTTTATTAAAGTACCTTTTTGATGTGACTTTATGATTTAAAAGTGAGTTTCACTTTATTATGTTTTTAAAGTGACTTTAAGTCATAAAGTGTACTTTTAAATATTTAGGGTGATGTGACTTTTCAAAAAGAAAAATTTGTTGTAAAGTTCACTTAGGAGGTTTAAGTGAGTGAAAGATTAGATCCCAGCCATAGATCTCTTGGCCAAGATCTAATCTCGTCCGTTGAAGGTGAAAAGTCGTGAGAATAACCCTAATAGGGTAAATAAAGTGCATGAGACTTCATTTGGCACAATATCCAAAAGAGAGTTTTGGTGAGAAAAGAAAGAGGCACGATTTCCAAGAGGAGAGAGCTATTTCCTTCTAGGCACAGATTTCAAGAGAGGTATTTTGGAGCAGTGGAGCAGAGATAGAAGAGAAGAAGGGTGCATTTTTCAGATGAAAAGAGGGGCATCCACTTCCAGAATGGCTGTTGAGTTAAATGCAGTTTGTATAGCACTAAAAGGGGCGCACTTTTGAGAGTAGAAAGTGAGCACGCTTCCCAAGAAAAATTAGACATTAATACAAATTGTACTGCTACTGTTGAAGGTGGCCGTATTGCTGTAGAGTGGTGTTCATACTGTCATTTGTTGGCACAGTTACCGAGGTTGAATATTTAGTGCTGAAACTGGAGTTATTGCTGCTGAAAGAGACTGTACAGTATACCTTTACATGACAGCAGCATTGCTGAAGCAGTGGGTGTACTGAAATCATGGTAGCTTTCTGAGATAGAAGACAGAGAAGGTCGTGGACATTAGCTTTTATAGAAGAGCACTATCTTGTGAATGGTGGACTGTGGTACTTGTAAGTACTTTGTAATTAATGCTGAACATTTAGTGCTGTAAATTTCCATGTAAAACCTTCTTCTGAAGCTTCACAATAAAATTACTCTCTTGCTAGTTTTCCCCAAGGTGTGGGGTTTTTCCAAGGTCAAAGTTGACCAAAAATACTGTGTCTTTAAATGTGTTACAGTCTGCTGCTATTTATATTTTTTTGCTGCTAAATGTGCTTTATAAACAGTATATCAGCCTACAGGGTAGTTCCATTGAATGGATAATTAATGTGCTTGATTTTGGTTTACTGTTGAGGCCTGATATTGATGGTTTATGAAGTGTTTGACTAAATCTGTGAGTGAACAGAGGTCTGATTTTTAACAAGAGGCAAGTCACCCATCAAGATATCATGCTACATAACAAAACATAAAGATACAATTAGAAAAATTCTAAAAATTAAAAGCATGAACATTGAATTATTAAAAGCATAATTAAAAGCATATTTATAATAATACCTGGGTCTGGGGACCTTCCTCTACATGAGAGGGACTAGGTTGGGATTCAACATACTCAACCTGCTCACCCTGCATAAAACATATTGTATCCAGATTAGGATGTATTGAATGTTACAATATCTACTATAAATATGTAAATAATGAAGACAAATTGAAAAGTATAGTTCTTACGACTAATGGTGAAGAACCAAACCCATATGCAATATTGATTGTTGCATCAATGTTCTCAACATCAATCGATGGACTATGCGAATCTGGGCTGTCATGAGACACCAGCTGTATATTTGTTCACATAATTTGTTAGACAATTAAATAGAAATAAATTGCAAAACAATTGAAAATTGTGATATAAAACAAAATATAATATGAAAATAATGATTTTTACTTACATATTGAAGTAATCCATCATCCTGAAACTATGAAGTAGGGCCATAGCATATGCCTCCACACGCTGTGCAAGGGTGTGGAGTAACACGATGCTCTGAATGCTCTGCATCTCTAGTGCAATCTGTAGATCGATCCTTACTGTGTGATGGGCCGACCTCTGAAGTGCCAACCCCTTAGCCTACATTGCCTTGGACAAAAGTCCCATGCTGAAGAAATGTATCTTCCAGGTCGAATAAGGCCTCCTGTGTATCATCAATCACATGAACCACAGGAGGATATAGTAGAGGGGGTTTTGGTGTGTGTGGAGGAAGTGGCGCACGACTAGGATCAGTCCTAGACCCTTCCCTATCTTGGTGCATCCCATGAACCACACCCTGGAAGTCTAAAATATCGAAATAGTTCACATGTTTCCCGAGGATGAATTCTGCATACAACTTCCTCAAGAAATAAAATGGGATGTCCCTATTCCCATGAGGGTCTTCATCAAAGACCATATACCATCAATCCATCCAATTGGATTTAATATTTGGTTCCATGCACCAGTCTATGGAAATGTGTGCTTGACTCATGGGTGGAACCAATCTGGTGCTAGGGTCCTGAAATAATGAAAACAATTGGTCTTTTGTAATCTTTAGGTATTTAATGCCTTTATAACTCAAACCATCAGAATAGTATTGCCTCATGGATTCTCTGTATGAGCTAATGTTGTATAGAGCTCCTTGGGAATTGGAAATTGTGTTTGTTATGGTGTCCAATGCCTTAGCTAAAGATTGTCTCAAATGACCCCCCCCTCTAAAAGATGAGCTAAGGCACCTCAATGCACCCAAACGAGCCAGAATCTCGGAATTGCGATCTTGTTCCCCCTCCGTGTTTGGGTTCATGTTTGGGTTTGTGTTTGTGTTTGGGTTCGTGTTTGGGTTTGGTTCATTTTGCACAATATCTTGAACATTCCTATTATCTGTTAGGATTAACACAATGAATTACAAATTGTTTTAATATATCATTATTTGATTTAATTCAAATTTTTTATTAAATTCGTTTTAAGTTTTTAACAATTATAAAAACTATGAAATTAACAAAAACAAACAATTATTGAATAGAACTATGGATGATATGAGTACTTACCTGCCATTGGAGCCAAGCCACCTCCACAACCACCTCCAAATTCTCTAACGCAAAACGCTGGTGCAGTATTTCACCTTCCCGATATCTAGCTCACTATGCAAATAACAAATTGAGGCTCGCGGCCTTTGTTTTTTTTTTTTTTGGTTTTCAATATTGCATGTGCGACATATCGCATATGCGATATGTAAAACTTTAAAAACAAACATGCAATATCTACTAACTAACCTTAGCCTCCTCTTTGGTCTTGGGCTTTCCGAACGTAGCATCAATAACGCATATGCGTTGTGGATTTTACATTTCAGAAGTGTGTTTCTAATTTTTAAAGTGGCACTAAAAGGTGGAACCAACTTCGTGCGAGTGCCCAAAAACGAGTTGAGCCATTATTTGGTTTTTAGGATAAATTAATAAAATTAAAATGGAAAAAGAGGAAGGTTATACTATAGAGTAATTAAGTTAAATTATTATGGTGGGAATATTTTTTTAAGTTAAATTGGGATAAGTGGAATGATCTATTAAATTTTTATGGTTGAGAAATTTATTAAGTTTTTGGGACATCAAATGAAATGATTAATAACAATTATTAATGGAAACTAAACTTGGTCTTATTCTCTTCTGTTTTTTTGGTGTGCTAATTAACTAATTTTTTCTAATGGAACTCAAATTAGTAAGAAACCATTCAAGAAATTTTTATTTTGAAGATGGAACCTAAGGTAAGTTGTTCATTTGCAGTTTTAGAAACCTAAGAGGGTTAGTGCATCGAAAAATGACCACAATATCCATTGACCTTGTGTTTGCAATTCATAACATTCAAGAACTTGATTTAACCGACCGAGATAAGATAATTAACTATTTTTAAGGAAGAAAGAGATAAAACTTAAAGAAAATACATACCTAGATAACCCCTCTTTTCCACCTAGTAAAGGTAGCATACATTAATAATTAGTTAGGTCATGATCCCTTTTACTACGGTGCAAACAATCCAAGGAATGGGGCCTCGTGTTTGTTTCTCCCCTTAGAAATGAAAAGTGCTTAATTAGGTGTTAATCTAAGCTAATATAAACTATTGAAAAATAAGGAAATATACAAGGACTTGGAGGGGAAAAAACAAGTCATTGAGAGAGGGTTAGGGCCTACTTTATCCTACTCATGTGGTGCTAATGGTTCCCAATAGTATGCGAGGTTAGATTACTACATGTGCATAGCAACATAACCAAAATATTCAATCAATCAAGCTAAATTAGTCAATGAAAGTCGAATAATCCAAATGGATAGGAAAGCACTAAGTGGAAAAACCCCCAAACAAGTGAACTAAAGGTTGATAGAGAGTGAATTCTTGCAAGACCAAGAGCAATAGAAATGGAAGGAAATAATAGATTATGTAGAGAATATTCAATTTAGTGTTGTTTTGATACATATAAGAATGATATATGAACTATCTAGAATGAGGTTTAGAGTGACCTAAATTTCTCCAAGGGCACACAAGTGGAGTTATCAACCATTGCAATGACTATTAGGGTGAGTGGTATTCCTAGGAAAATTTCCTTGCTAGCTTATGATCCTTTGTTGTAAGAATATGGGACATACCACAAATTTATTTAAGAAACCCCCCCATTTTACTACTTGAAGCAACAAACCATGGGAAATATGTAATATATGGTTCAATAAATTAATATTTTGATGCAAACATGAAACCACTTTAGTTAGGGTAAAGGTTTAATAAGTGTGTCTTAATGAACATGTCTAATGGATTAGTACCTATTTGGGACTCAAGGGGGGGTCATAACTAACATAGATCTTATTTAGTGTACAAATCTTGATAAGGGCCCAAGTTATAAAAGAGGGACCCAAATGAGTTCAAAGCAAAACATACCATAACAAAACATGCAACCAAAGAAGACAAGGATAAAAAGGGGTATATTAGTATTGCACTAGACATCAAAACAATAAACCACAATATCACATATAGAACAAGGTAAGGAGCTCTAATGGAGAGACTTCAACACACCATGAGTTATCACTAGGATGGATATGATGACCTTTGTAATATTAGCAGGTGGGTCTTGTATGATGAATGTACTCTAGAATACCCCACACAAAAACATAGATATGTATCCATGTACAATTAGTTTGAAGTGAAAAAGATAAACAATACATTGTTTCTCCCATGGAAAATGCTATAAATTGTTAAATGGAAGAGAAATGGTTGCCACAAAGGTAGAATTAAAAGTAGGGAAAAACAAAAGAAAAAAAACACAACAACAATAGGATAAACATTGATCCATGAAATATGATAGCTCCTACTTGCCATTTACAAAGGTATTTGAGTTAGTACCTTTATAGAAGGAAAAAATATCTTAGGTGATAAGGTTCTAACCTTCATGAAGACTCTCATGCCCTACTGCTGATGCAAAGTGGGACTATACATGTCATTTGTGGGTGTAATATTGAAAACAAAGAAGACAAATAGAAGGGAATACAATGAGTTCCAATGCATGCAAAAATTAATATCTTGGGAAAGGGAAGGAAAAATTAAGATCTGACCACAACATGAAAAAAAACAATAGATAGATTATGGAGTAAATGCAAAAAAGGAACACTAAGAGCGATATAAGCTATTGTTGGAGAGAGAGAGCGAGAGAGAGAGAGAGATTTACCTCAAAGAAAGAGATTGAGGCCCATACAAAAACAAATGATTCCAACCAGGAAATGAACTTATGAAACTCAAACAAGCTACAGTACAAACAAGAGGGAATCTAAGAAGTTTGTTACATAGGGATACCCCATATCTAAGGGATCATGTAGGGACACCAACATAATTAGAGTACAATCTAAATTTTTTTTGGTTTTCTAAGCCAACACCTGCAATTTTGTTGGTTTTCTAAGGTATGTAGAATCCAACACTTGCAACAAGAGACCCAAACTAGTCCCTAAAATTCAAGAAAATATTAAAGACCTTGGGCTTCCTAAACTTACATTATTTGTATTTATGGTCAACATTAATTGGGTGGCCCAAGATCTACTTTGGTATGGGTTTGAACCACTATAACCATCCTCACTTGGGTATTTAATCTATTGCATGAGAAACACAAGGATGGAAATATACTACATAGGTTGAGGGAACATCATAAAATCTTGTTATACTAATCTCTAGGATATAGCATGATTCTCACACACCAAGTGTTTCCATAAAGGTTCTTTTCAAGAACAAGGAACACAAGAAGTTAGTGTCCTTTCCTAAAATGGGAAGTTTAGTAAGTATATTTACACAATCAAGGAAGGGTTGAAAAGGGAAGAAGAAAAAATACTCTTCCCTAAAGGAGGGGAATTTTAGAAGGAAACTTACCTTGAGTGAGGGATGGTGTAAAAATTGAATAAGAATATATTAGTTTGTCTTGAGAGAGGGCATGGTTAAGGTCTTGATAAAGGCTGGGTTGAAATAAAGAAAAATCAAAATAATAAAATATTGGACGAAATGAGATGAGGTTAATGCAAAGAAAACAAGAATATGTAGAAGAGAAAGGGAGGAAACAGAAAAAGTGAAAGAGAAAGGGAAGAAAAATAAAAATAAATGATGTAGTAAATATTAGGAGAGATCGCTAAATGTTATCATAAAAAATAAGATGGAGAAATGGAAAGTAGTCAACTAAAAATATTGATTAGAAAGAGATACTAACTTTAAATAAATAACATATCAAGGAATCACTAGGAAATAATTGAGAACTAGGGGGTAGTCATTAGTGATGGGTGGAATGCAACAAAAAGAGAAGAAACACGGTATAACAAGAAGCCAAATGAGAAAGGAAATGCTAACGAAGTATCAAAGGGCCAAGAACAATATAGGGATGAATGTAAGGAAACCCAACCATCTACATTTTGTCTAAGGGTTAAAGTACCCTAATGATTTTACTAATGAGAGAGAGGACATATAGTTACTTGATAAAATAAAACAATAATTTATGATAAAAATTAGAATAAATATAAACTACAAAAATTAAAATAATATAAATAAGAGTATTAAACCTATAGAATATAAACCCTTATATTGATAATCCATAACGAAGGAAATTCTCACAAGCCTCTTAAAGGGGGGAACCTTCAAATGGACACTAAATATAATATAATGAAAATACTTGATGACCCATTTTATAGCCTTCCACATCTATAAATAGTTTCTCACAAAAAAACTAAGTACTTGTGCTTCTGCCATTAATGAGTGCAAACCAACTAGTGGGACTTATTTAATAAAAACAATTCTTTTGCATTGAGTAAGTACACACCAAATACTTAATTGGATTTATTTAAAGAATAAATCCAAACATTAATTGTATAACTTGTAAGTATCCCAAAGTAGGGGGTTAGCGTAGGGCCCTAACATACCCTCCCCTTTCAAAAGTAGAATTGTCTTCAAGGATAGAGGCATGGAAACTAGTGTAAAATCATTGTTGCTTCATAGATATCATACTCATGCTACATTTATTTAAACTATATTGGGACTTATTGAATAGTGTACTAGCATATGTGGCTAGTACTACATGTGGCTAGAACCAAATAGAGTCTTCTTCATAAAGTTTGGGAAGGCTGGTCTAAACTTGAAAATTTTTCCCACTACCTTATTCAAATAAGAAGGTGAAATATTGGGTAGATATTAGTGTGGGATGAAAGATACATAAATTGAAGAAATTTTCCTAGTGTAGTAAAGGATCCAATTATAAATTGAGCACATAGATCGGTAGACAAACACACAACTCACAAAATACATCACACAATTTACTCAACAATTGAAGAATGAAACAATGCAAAAATGGCTTGCAACTGTGAATGCTTTCATTAATAAAAAAGTAATTAGATAATAATTACAATGATGTACAATGGATAAATAGCCACAAGCAATTCGAATCCACATGAGGAAATTCGAATTGATTACACTCTACTTTACTGTAGGTAACTAATACCTTGTCCAAATCATTATCGGAGGACTCAATGGTTAAATTACCTTGTCTAAATCATCACCGGAGTTCATCGGAGTTCTAAAACACAACTCAAGTGTTACATTCAGTGTTGCCTAAGGCTAACTGAATGTGGTAGGTAAGAAATGCACCCCTCTTGCATGCAGCCATGCAAACCTAGTGAATTGAATGTAGAGGAATAGAATTGAATGTAACTGACTCCTAACTTAGCTTGACTAGTCACCAACTCAACTCAACTGACCTTGGTTGGTATCGGCACTCCTAGTGGATCCTAAATTGTAGGGATTGGTCTAGGAGGCTCCTAAATTGATGCATGCAAGTGCAATTAGTGGCACTAGGCCTCAATTAGTGTTCCCAACACTTTAGTAACTGAAACATGTGCCCCAATTAGGCCAAGTGGACCCAATGGTGCTAGTGACTAAAAATAGATTGGATGGACTCTCAATTTAGACATGAATCCTGATTTAGACATATGACCAAATTGGACAAGGGAGGATTAATAATCCTAATACCCCCCCTGAATGATAACTTGGACAATCTATGGGCCCTGGTAATTAAGACCATAGGTCACCCATTACATCAAGTAAAATAAAGTAACTACTTAATACAAGGAGCTGGGGCAAAAACCACACGGGAAAAAATCCCCCCCTCTATCTAAGATGGTAGAATTAGGTCTCGAGTTTGAAAAACTTGAAAATATGTTGCTGCAATATTCATCTTTGTGAGGTAGCGAACCAGCATGCATGGTGTACTGTGCACAGGTATTCTGGGGCCTGGCACGTAGACTTCTCCTTCTTCTCCAAAATTGATGATGGAAGGAAGGAGGAATGTAACCTTTGTCTCTTGATGGATGAAGAGGTGCATGATCAAATCTATTCTTTTGAATGTACTGATACTAAGCCCTTTCCATGTAGCATCTTACAAGGATTCTATTGCATATCTCTAAAGGAATTAAGATTGCATGGCATAGCGCAAGGGCCTCTCCTTTCTGAGTATCAGGTGGGTTTCCAGTCATCTTCTTAGTTTCCAGTTTGGAAGTAGGGACTGAATCTAGATCTGAATCACCCTAAATCTCAATCTCATAAACTGATAAAGATAGATCTGTAATAGTAGTAGAAGATGCAAAAGAAGTAGATGCAATGATTTTACCTTCCCTTGCAAGTGGCTGCTGAGAGTGCACTAGTTCTGAAGGAGGCATGAAATGTGAGAACTCATATGCTTTTGAGGCATGATTTGCAACACCCTTCACTATGATGTTCCCAGTAGAGATATTTGTGATCTCCACTGAGTCAGAACCAAAGATAACTCGCTTTGGAGATCCAATATGGGTCATCTGATAGACAGATAATAGGTTTGAAGCTAGAGAGGGAACTAATAGCACATCTTTGAACCTTCCATGTTCAAGCTTGACAAAGCCCTTCCATTTTGTTTAGACTTTACTGTTATTTCCCATCTAGATACTAGGACCATCAAAGGATTGAAAAGAAGAGAATGATTCTCTGGATGCAACCATATGGTTGGAAGCTCCATAATCAATGAGGAAGACATGTGCTGATGAGCAGCAAGCCTTCAGTGCATGGCATTTCCTTTGGTATTATTCATATTCTTATTCGGATTCATCCTTCCTTGTGCTAGCAGGTACATAAATGTTATGTTTCTTCAAAAGAAGAGCCATTTCATCAAGTTGTATTCTCATACAAGAGCTTTCTAAATGAAATCCCCTTCCATAGTAAGAGTAGAGGACCTTTCCTTTTCCATTCTTCTTGCTTCTCTTTGAACCTGAAGGCTCCTTTGGCTTCTCTTTCTTCACAAGAGACTCATCTCTTTGCTTCCCTTTTTCATTCGCTACCTTATCTCCTCTTGCAACTAGAGCTTGATCTTTGGGAGATCGAATGATCCCCATTTGGATCAATTTATCATTCTCAGAAGTGAGATATTGGATGAAGGCATCAAGAGTGGGCATCTTCCAATTTGGAGTGGTGAGCCTTACTGCTCAAAAGGTTGATACAAAGACTGAGTATTCTGCATTGAGCTTTGTGAGAATGGCAAGGATGAGTTGTTCTTCATCCTTCTCCACTTTGCATTGCTTCAACTGATATACCAGGTTCTTGAACTTTGTGAAGAATTCATTCAGTGATTTGAAGTTGGATGGATTAAGAGTGATCAAATCATTTTCTAGATGATTGAACCTCATCTCATCCTTCTTATCAAATAAGCAGGAAAGATTACCCTAAATCTCCTTGGGAGTCTTCAATCCTTGGATGTGGAATCGAAGATCTCAAGAAACTGAGGAGAATAAGTATCCATGAGCTTCATCAAGCTTGTTCCAGTACTTGTATTTGTCATGATTTAAAACTGGCACTGCCTCTATTTCTTCTGTGAGTTTGAAGAGCTTCTTGGTGCGGAGCAATACCTCCATGTCTTCCTTCCACTGGTAATAGTTGAAAGGAGAGAGAGGCTCTACTGAATGAGACATTTTGGATGCAGTAAGGAGGACTAAGCTGCTGTAGCAAATGCAGTGAGAAGAAAGGGATGCTTGTAGCAAATGTTGTGAGAAGAGATGATAACCTGTCACACAATCAAACATACAACTTAAGGTTGACTACCTGCACATTTCAGGTTTTCATCACACCCAGCATAATTGATCAAGCAATATTGATTAATAATTCCCTAACTTGGGGTATTAAGTGGTAAACATTCTGCTTCTGGTATAGAGTAAGAATGGAGCAAATTGATAAAAAAAAATGATATAGCTGGAGATCTGAGGAGGAGAGGTGCCTTGTCCACCGAGGCTTTGATACCATATAAATTGAGCACATAGATATGTAGACAAACACACAACTCACAAAATAGATCACACAATTTACTCAGCAATTGAAGAATGAAACAATGCAAAAATGGCTTGCAATTGTGAATGCTTTCATTTATAAAAAAGTAATTAGATAATAATTACAATGAAGTACAATGGATAAATAGCCACAAGCAATTTGAATCCACATGAGGAAATTCGAATTGATTACACTCTACTTGACTGTAGGTAACTGAGACCTTGTCTAAATCAATATTGGAGGACTCAATGGTTAACTGACCTTGTCTAAATCATCACTGGAGTTCACCGTAGTTCTAAAACACAACTCAAGTGTTACATTCAATGTTGACTAAGGCTAATTGACTGTGGTAGGTGAGAAATGCATCACTCCTACATGCAACTATGAAAACCTAGTGCTAACTGAATGTAGAGGACTAGAACTGAATGCAACTGACTCCTAACTTAGCTTGACTAGTCACGAACTCAACTCCACTGACCTTGGTTGGTATCGGCACTCCCAGTGGCTCCTAAATTGTAGGGATTGATATAGGAGGCTCCTAAACCAATGAATGCAAGTTCAATCAGTGGCATTAGGCCTCAAGTAGTGTTCCCCACACTTTAGTAACTGAAACATGTGCCCCAATTAGGACAAGTGGACCCAATGGTTCTAGTGACTAAAAATAGACTGGATGGACTCTCGATTTAGACATGACTCCTGATTTAGAAATATGACCAAATTGGACAAGGGAGGCTTAATAATCCTAATACCAATAACATCCATAGAAGTTTAGCGCTATATTCTAGTGGCTCTTGTATCTAAGATATGTCTTCTTATAGGGACGGAGACAAATAAACACCTGAACCCCTTCTTCAAAAGACTGTTCATAGAAATGTTTATTTTCCTACTGCTTCACCATATTTTGAGCCAAAGACAAATTGTGCTTAAGTGTAATAAGAATGCCATTGTATTTTTAAGCATGTGATCCATGTATTGAACTTTGGATGTGCTTGACAATACAAAGTGATTGAGGAATGTTTTTGGCCATAGACAAAATACTATGGAAATACTTTGGTAGAACCAAGATAGGTGGCATTGTACCATCATTCAACCCATTGACATTGTCGATTCAATGCAAAACATCACAAATTGGTATCCAAGAAATTTTTGGCCACTTTTGGTTGATAATATGTATGGGTATCATAAGCCATGCATAATTTCATGTGTTGTATTATAGTTTAAACAAATCCTATTAGAATTTTTTGGTGAATATGGGATCATGATCCATGATAATGGAATTAAGAAGAGGTGATCAACGAGAGCTCATACTAGAAATAGAAGGTTTAAGGGAATTGAGGAACTAGTGAGAGAATTGTTTACTAGTCATCAGGAGATAGCTACAGTGATGAGACCGAGGAACCCCTTGTTTATTTTTGATCCCCCTTGTTGCTTCTTCTCCTCCCCTTATTTCTTTTTATCCCCCCTTGGATATCTCATTACTGGTTCAATTTCCTTCCCCCAAAAGTCCTATCTCATAAGATGGATATTGAGAGCATCCTTTAATATTGTAGTGGCTATTCGCTCCATGGTTAGGTACCCAAACTTCCATGTGATTTAAAAGGTTGAACCATGAAGACTTGGGATATTGTGAAGGAATAAAGTTGAGCATATTTGGAAACGTGGTCAATTAATACCATGTTTATGGCCATATATTTTTCATTGGATTGAGGGAGGCCCTACGGATCTTCACGGTTTTATCATTGCTCCTTTGACACATGTCACATTTAGTGATAAAGGTATTGATGCCATTTTTCATGCCTTCCCAAAAGAATCTTCGTTATCTTGTTCACATGTGTTGTAATCTAAGGGATTACATGAGGTTACGAGTAGCAAATCATATATATAACAAGTATGAGATCACACTACATAAAGAGAGAAATAAAGTGAGAAAGTAATGGACACATCAATAAAAAATATATTTATTATAACACCACGATTAATAATCTCTTTTACATCCCCCTCATGATCCTATTTGCATGGGTTATACTAGTAGTTAGACAATTGTGATTTCATAATTGTCTAGAAGCCGACCTAACTAAATTGACTGGATCAAGCCAACTAGATGGTCGTCAGTTGGAGAACCTAATCAATGTAGATGACCAGGATAATCCAACATCTCCCCCACCCCAAAAATTTCTTTGTACCAAAGAGAACAAGGAGATGAAAAAATTTACAAAATTTCTTAGAAAATTACAAAATAAATTAAGTCTTCAAGATTGTTGAGAGTTGGATTCTCCACCAGGAGGTTGTTGAGAGTTGGATTCTCAACCAGGAGGAGTGAAGTCAATGCATGCTTTGAAAATTGTTGGAGCATAAAGGGTGAGGTGATATGAAATTATTTCCTATTGAATTGACATTGGTGAGTTTTGGATAGTTAGAGGAATTTTAATTGCATAGGTTAATTTAGTATGGTTTGCATATTTATACCAAAGTGTTGATGTTGAAGTTTTGCATCTCTCATTAATTTGTAGATACGTTTGATCAACTAAGTGGATTATCCTTGGGATCTCTTGGCCTCATGCAGCCATTGGCATTATTTATTTTGTAGTTCATCTTATTGATGGTGTTCCATGGTAGGCTACTCTTCTAAGGTGTGTGCTATTACCGGGTTGATCAATTTATTCCTTGAATAGATCTATAGGTGGAACCTAGATAGTTTATAAGGGCTGGGATATCAAAGGTTCCCATTAGCGATGAATACATACCAACCCCCAATCTCTCATTAGCTGGTCTGACCTGATCAACCAATGGAACTGTGGACTCAATAGTTTCCATACGACCCTTCCGAGTGAAATTGAGTTGGTCAACAGTCGGACCAACTTCCATTCATGTGGAAACACTACCACTTGAAGAACGACCGAGGAAATTGCACCCATGGCATAAGTCCAACTTCTCCCCAAAAGCAAGTTATAATCCAAAGGGTCATCAATCACTTCTACATCAACAGACACTACTTAGATTCCCAACTTAATCTCGAAAGTTGGTAGGATACCATGTGGATGAAATGACCTTCCGTCAGAAGCAATAAGTAGGGTGTTCGATGGAACTAGCGCTACAGATCCAAAAGCCTTCTAGCAAGACAATGGCATGACACATGTGGAAGCACATTCGTCAACAACTGACCTTCCAATGTTTTTTCCTCCATGGATGACATCTATTGACAAAGCCACATGATATGGCAGGTGAATTTTGACATTAGACAAATTAAACTTCGCCATGAGGCTTGATGAATGCATACTACCTAAGGCAGTTAAGAGTGCATCTCGCTGGGTGGGACAACTCTGTAACACCTCCAAAGCTGACATCGCACAAGGGGTTTGGGATAAATCTTCAACTACAGAGTAATTGGATGCAAACCTAGAATTAGGATTGTGCAACACTTTCTTGAAGACACCTTTTGGTATCTTAGGCATAGTTTCGACGGGTTTTTCAATTGTGAGAGGGTTTGAAGTTTCACCTATAGACTTACCATTCTCAGGAGCCTCTGTCTCATAGTTCTTGTTTCTAGTCTGGAGCAAGGTCTTGGATCGAACCATGTTGATATAGTTTTGGTCAGGGGAATTAACAGTGCCCACTGCTACATTAGAAGCTGAAGTTGAATTCTGTCCTTGGGGAAAAGGATATTTCAGGATAGCCGGTTGTTGATTTTTGAGCAGCTTCTGAGCTTGATCTATAAGGGGACATTGATGGGTCAGGTGACCTTCTGGCACAACTTACAGGGAAATTTCACCTCCTTCTTCTCTTCCCCCCCCCCATCAGCATTATTTGTGGGTTTTGGCTTATTTTGGTTTCCCTCACCTTTCTTCCCCTTTTTCTTTTTCCCACTGGGCTATTGATTTCCCTTTTGGGAGGATTGAGAAAAAATGTTTTCATTTTGGGATGAGGGGCAACTTTTGCTGCCTCCACTGTAGACTATTTAACAGAAAACTCATGGAGTTGTTTTGCCAAAGATTCTATAGTGAGATATTTAACTGAACCAACCACACCATCAGCATGGGGTACATGCTTAGGTTTCTCGACACTATGTGTTGGCCTGGTGCATTAGGGATGATTTCATATAAAATCGCAGAATGAGAGTATATCAGATCCATTTGTTGGGCCCTAAGTCTAGCCTCTTCCTCATTAGTTACTCCCGAAGTGGATACATCCTTAGATATATAGACAATAAGGACTTAAGGAACCATTCTAATAAAAAATCGGGAGGGATAGTGGCCTTAATGAGCCTCTTCTGCCTTCGCCATTCTTGGATGTGATCCAAAATGTGAGTGGCTTTGTCCTACCAAAAGGTGTACAATAAGTCTATGCCGGCATCATACCGGAAAGGAAGTTGGAAATGGTTAAGGAACACATTGAATAATTCCCAATAGCTACCAAACGCAACAGAGGGTAGTTCAATGTACCAATTTGCTGTGGAACTAGTCATAGTTCTTTGGAACAATCTCAACCAAACAGTGTCATCATTCAGTGAGTTGGAAGAGCACCACAAGTGAAAAGTGGTGATATGAGCCCCTGGGTCTTCACCAAATTTTCCTTCGAATTTTGGAATATCCGAGGGTAACTTGGTAGGGACAGGTGGTTAGGTGGCATCATGTCTCATTGGTTCATTCATTAACTTGGAAAAATCTAGCAAAATTCAAAGTTGTTAGGAAAGGAAGCTTGGGTCTAACTAAAGCTTGAAAAGTAATAGCTTGGGAAGTAGAAGGACTTGCCCCCTGGTTCCCAAATGCAAAGGCATGGTTTTCCCCAACTACTGGTTGCGAATTAGTTGGACTACTTTGAAAAGGATTCCACCCATAAGCCAGTGGATTATTCATATGTGGTGTAGTGTATGTGGTTTGAGCTGCTCTAGTTGAAACTGGAGTTTGGAAAATAGGAGCAGGTATCCCTCCGCTGAAAACAAAGAAAGGAGAGCTTGTGAAAGGAGCTGAAACTGGTGTTTAAAATACTTGACCATAAGGGTTAGTGTTTCTAAACTGCACCCCTACATAAGTAGGTGTGGGGCCTGCATATGGAGTGGATGGGGGAATGTTCCCCCTATTCCAAGGAAAACCATGGAAAAATGAAGAGGATCCAATGGGACCACTCTGAGCAGTGTGTGCAAAATAAGGTAAAGCAGAAGGTACACTAGGAATCCTAGTGACCACCCCACCAAAAGTGCTTACCACATTTGTGGAATCTAGTGGTTGAACCACCCGATTAGCTAGAGTTAAGGGAGTAGCAGGTATACTTGTTCTAGGAGTAGCAACCTGGGGAGGTGGAACTCCTTCAGGAGGAATAGGTGAGTTGGGGGTAGAAGGACTTTCTCTTGCACTAGACATTAGTATGCTCATAGGAACACTGATCACAGGTGAATTGAAAGGACAAACATGGACGATCACTAGATCATTTAGGTCAGTAAGAGGTGAATTAAAGTTCCTTGCAAACTTATCAGCCTATAAGTCTTTTGTCTCTATTGTGGTTATATCAACCTGGTTTGTCCTAAGTTCTAGTTCACCCAAAACTTCACTAATTCCTACCGGTTCAAAGGAACCATCTGTGTCTAATATCTGCCTTTGGGGGGGCGGTGGAGGCTCCAGTGTAGTAAAAAGAGGAAGGTTTTGCAACCTTCTTGACCTTCTGAGAGGTTGGTCCTCCACGATTGAAAATTTGACTCAATAAATCACACACCCTAAGGTCGGCTAAACACAAACAAACCACACAAAAATCACTACAAAATTTCCTAAAGTCTAAATAGACACAAGGGGTAAAGATATGCTTTCCAGAAGAAAGCTGAGAGATAGTTACTTGGCGTCCTTGTAGATGTTCTTAGGCACAAATGGAGGAATCACCCACCACCTTCCCACACCTTCTACTAGGTTTACCTTCCAATCTTGTCCAAGGTCAACTAGAAATAGCCTTCTGGTGTACCTAGGTATGAACCCTATATGTCAAAGAGAATAAAGGCCACCTTAACTATATTGATAGTCTGGGGGGACATTCACAAGCCTGGTTCATATGCATGGGCAGGGTAGCAAAGCCTGAAACTCTGTAAACACCAGGCACCACATGGGGTCGGGAGGGTGGTATTGACAGAAGTCCCCAAATGAAAAAAAACCTTGGTTTATGCTTTGACAAGGAATCAGAGGGTTATCTCCTCATTCAAATCCTCCACGTGGCCTTGTTCTTAGCTCCCATTTGAGTGGAGATTCCTAGATACAATCAACATAGAAGAGGGTTTACCTATCGATTGGAAAAATACGTCTGAATTTAAACACTTGTGGAGAGTTTAAACTCCCTATTCCACAAGTCTAACCTAAGCTAGTTGGTGTATGAGCCTATAAAATAAAACTTACTAATAATTTTTAAATTATATCGTTCATTTTAAGGGTTGTTCTTAGTCAGAAGGTAGATGGTGTGAAACACCGTGATGTTATAGACTCGATAAGAAAAAGTAAAATGATGTATAAAGCAAATTCCAAAGCAAATTGCAACTACTTAAACTAAATTTATTTTCTTTTTGCAAATATAAGCTAATGAAATTGAAAACTAAGTGCGAGAAACTGAGACTTCTTGTTATAATCTTTGAAATTTCACTTGAAAAATACTGAAAAGAAAATGACTAAATGCAACTAAATGCAAAAGTATAACATGTTTTTTCTTCACTTTTTAAAATTCTTCAATAACTACAATGCAACTAAATGCAAATTCTTTGAACAAGTTTGAAAAATCAGAGCATATAATAAGTAAAATGAAGTATAAAGGGCCCAAAATAACCAACTTCAACCAATTAAGAAGAAGACTCAGAAAAAACCTAACTTGGAGAAACTGTTGACCTTGAAAAGTCCACTAGATTCACAAAAGAACAAATGCCAAACTGCCACTACAAAATGTAGTACAAATTATAAAGTATCCAAAGCCCTGATCATTGACATAGACACAAAGCACCGAACTTATCACCCAAGCAGGAGGACCAACTTAAAATCACTAGATTAAAGAAATTCAAAAAAAGAAAGGTCAAAGGCTTGAAAACAAGAAAAAAGTGTGACATACAAGACTTTAGACTCATAGAGTCATGCCAACAACATAAGACCCCCAAGAAAGAAAAAAATATAACAAGACAGGGACAAGCAAACCCTACCCAAATTTTATGCTGCTACAGGATATACGTGACTGTGTATGCAGGAAACCCACGTACCATATGCGACTGTCTTATAGAGCAACCCGTGTATACAAGGTGCTATACACGACTGTGTATAACAACAACCCGTGTATACAACTAAATGTTTAAAAAAAGAAAAGAAAAAAGAAATAGTAAAGGATTTTGGGCACACTACACTATAAATAAAAAAAGAAAGATAAAAAGACCACACTCAGAATCAGAACAAATATTGGTAAAGAACCTACACGATAAACACATAGTAGGTTGGGCTCCCCAACAAAGTCACCAGTTCTCTTGTTCAGGACATTACATCCTTATAACCTAGGGTCTGGGGTTACCAACTTACTATTAGACTTACAGATAATCAACTTTGAAAAAATATGGAAAGAGAATAGGAAGATATCTTGGCTTACCCGGTTTACGACGGTTGATTCAAGCTTGGTATTCTCTCTCTCCAATCTCCTCCAAAGCTTCTAGGGATGCTTCTCTTCACCTGCAAAGATCCAATTCTTCAAGAAATATCTCATATATATATATATAAATTAGAGGTTAGGTGAAAAGAATATTAATCATATAATTGAACATATTCATTAAACCAAAATACATGAGACAAACACAATACAAGATTGGAAGAGGAATTCTCTTTGTTAAAAAAAGGTGAATAAGTAATAATACAACCCAGATTCTGACACAAGGAATCCTCTGCAACTGAGGACTCTGAGTTCCTCTACTCCAAGACTCTAAAGGTATACCACCAGCATAAATTTTCTCTCCAAAAATTGATTGATTAGCCCCATCCCAAGGCCTCTATTTATACTTTCGAAATAGAGAGGTTTCAAAGGTTAGGATGGTTGAGATAGTTGGGATAGTTATGGATTAGGGCCCAACTAATCTCATCTAATCATGATTTATATTTTTTAAGGTCGAATTAAGGTATACGTGAGTATTAATATAGGCAACTCACGTATGATATGCGTGTTGCTCAAAGGGAACTCGCGTATGCAAGGTATAAGCGGGTTGCAATGCACATACTCGCGTATGACACGCGAGTTGCAATGCGCATAGTCACATATGCAACCCAAGACTCATAACAGAAATATATAAGGCTAGTTTGAGGATAATGCATCAAAGGTCATGCAAATCTATAGTGTTTTGGCCACTTCAATCCAAATTATCCTTTTGTGTACCGACATGGTGAATGTCAGCACCTGGACGGAGAAGTGCCATTTTGGCTGATAACACAAAGAGAATAGGGAGATGCAAAATTTTACAAAATTTCTTAGAAAATTACAAAATAAATGAATTCTTCAAGATTGTTGAGAGTAGGATTCTCCACCAGGAGGAGTGAAGTCAATGCATGCTTTGAAAATTGTTGGAGCATAAAGGGTGAGGTGGTATGGAATTCTTTCCTATTGATTAAGACAATACGAATGTTTGAACTGGCATTGGTGAGTTTGGATAGTCAGAGCAATTTTAATTGCATAGGATAATTTAGTATGGTTTTCATATTTCTACCAAAGTGTTGATGTTGAAGTTCTGCATCTCTCATTAATTTGTAGATACGTTTGATCAACTAAGTGGATTATCCTTAGGATCTCTTGGCCTCATGCAACCATTGGTATTATTTCTTTTTTAGTTCATCTTGTTGATGGTGTTCCATGGTAGGCTACTCTTCTAAGGTGTGTGCTATTACCGGGTCAACTAATTTCTTCCTTGAATAGATCTATAATAAGGTACTCAATATATTTTGAAGCTCAACACAAATATTATTGTAGTAAGAGTACTGGTTTTTTAGTACAATAGTTTCTATCGTTGCTTCAACTTCATATTATTTCAACTTTTGGACATATTCTTCAAATGTTTTAAATTGGTCAGCCATAAGTAGGTTAGTTTCATATTGTTGCTTTTCTATCATTGGTCTTGGATTTTTTCATACATGTCTAGTACAAAATAGACTAGATTTTGAAACTTATCAATTGTCTTTTCTGGCTAGGGTTCTAGTAAGGGTCCAATTATTTGTTCCACCTTAGATGAATAGATAACCAAGGAATTATCTTGATCCTCCTTCAGGGTTTTAATTCTTTTGTTATCCTCCAATCATCTCTTGGTACGTTCTTTGGTAATGAATTTGATGAAGCCGTAGAGTTCCTAATTTGTTTCTTGTACATTACAAAGACGATTGTTGTTGATGAAGAATCTACTCCCTGATATATTGCAATAGTGATATGGGGATCAATTTATACTTCTTATTTTGACTTCTTTTATTTGAACTCTTTGGCTGAACTATGCTAGGATTTAGGGTCATATATGGTACGGTTGATGCATCCTAGGCCACAAGGGGTAGAGGTGATGTTGGCATGGTTGACAAAGGGATATTTGACATAGGTGGAGTTGACATGGGGAGATTCGAATTGGTTGTTATTGATGGCAGTAATGTTTCCACTGGTAAGATCGATGGAGGCAAGGTCGAGGTAGACAAATTCAAAACTGGTAAGGTCACTATCGATGGGGACAATGGAAAAGTGGTGATAATGGTCGAAGCTATAGAAAATGAGAAGGGTATTGATGAAGTAATGTAACTCATATTAGATGAAGAAAAAGGTAAATATATGATTAAGGAAGTAGTCATCGGTTCAGAAAGAAAAATGGTGGATTTATACTAAGTCATTTTGGTGGTCATTGATGAATAAATTAGGTTAGAAGGGGGTGTTTCTCCTGCAATATGTTTAGGATTTACAACGTATTTTTAACATGATTTGGAGGGAAATGGAGGGTTTGATAAAAGGATTAAGGTAACAAAGTAACAATTTGTTTGGAGATTTTGAAATAGGGGTTGCAAACATCGGTAAATTGACTAACTAGTTAAGGGGTGTTGCTGAAAACTTGGTTAAGTGAGGTATATATTGTGAGAAAGTAACAATGAATTAGTTGAATCCATGTCTCATGGTTATGGGACCAGGGTCTAGTACTAATATCTGTGATTATTTTTCGTCAAGTTGGGTTGAGAAAGGAAGAGCAAAGTCATCTGAGATTATGACTAGATCATTTGCATGCAGAGTCTAAATTATCTTGAGTTTCTTCTATGGTGGTGGAAATAGTGGAGTGGAATTATTTGGAATGATCAATTGTACTAGTTGTTTTCGGTTGTAGTATTTTTGAATTTGGATCTCTATGGTAACTATTAGCACTCGGATTTTATCCTTTAGTTGTGGAAGGATATTTACAAGGTAACCTTACGAACCAATCTTTAGGAGGAAAGTTGGCTTCTTTCTTACCAGAGAGGGATCTCTCATTAAATATACACAAAGGCCAAATATATCTTTCAAATAAACAAGTTTAAAATTTGTGATGGATGAAATAAGTGGATATCATTGGGCATGGAGTCAAAACATGAGTTATAATCAATGTCAGTGCTTTGCAATTGAATTCTTTACAGAGCCAAGATAGTTACTCTTATCGATAAATTTGTTGATTATATGGTGGTAAAGAGAAAAAAAATGAATAGTCCATTAACATGGGCATCAAAATATGAATCCAATATTGGCTTTAGAGGAAAATGGTTTGTGAATAGTTGAAATCAAAGAACTAGAGCATAATATTATGAATTCTGATTCAATATACACTTATCCAAGAATGAAAGATAACATTATGGAAAGGAATAACATGAAACAGATTCACATAAAGAAAAGATAGTACAGAATGTAAAAAGAACAACATGAGAATCTTTGGTAGAAAAACTTGCTTGGATCTGCAATTTTTTATTAATCTTGAAAGGCTCTCTTACAAAAATGATTTTTTCTCAAGGGTTCCAAACCTCATTACATTACAAAATCATGATTTTATACATCAATATTTGCTCCTTGAGCTGATAAATACCTACATTATAAAACTAGGCATTTATAATTGCCTGATTACATTTGTCCCATAACTTAACCAACTAATCTCCTTAACTACTTAAAAAATATTTAACTTCAACTAAACCAATCCTTGTTATCCTTGTATCTCGAGCCTTCAAATGAAATTATTCATTGATTCAATTTGTATTTCATTTTGCCGAATTTTACTATGGTCTTCCATTGATCTCTAGATGGAAATTCTAGACTTGTCATTTTCTTTGCCAATACTCTCAAATCCACATGAACTATGTAGGAAATAGGTGGAAACTGAGCACCAATTTCTCTGAATGCATTTACCAACTCAAAATCCAATGCCAATTTGTCAATTAGGACCTTTCTAGATAAGGACCAAGTAATGTCCTCAAATTTCTTGTGATCTACCTGGATATAACCAATAAGGCTTGATACTCTTATTGAGAAATTCACTTGCCATCTTCATACCAAAAAGGAGGAAATCCCTTCTAAAATAATTCAACAAATAATCCCTTGAAATATTTCATTTGATGCAGCATTATATCTGCCTTTGCTTGTATTGTATCAATATGTTGATGCTTTACCACAACTTCCTTGGCCCAAGTGATCACTACAATCCTGTCCTTTATGCCGATTGTTCTTAGTTCCTCCTTAGACAAAGTGTTGAGGAAATTTTTTGTGTTTCTAGCTGTATCTCATGATTGGTGCACTAGAAAGGCTATATAATATCATGCTCATTCATATTGGGGGTTTGAATATTCCTAAAATCCTCAAAAAATATATTGCCTTGTATTAAGGGGTCAAGGTGGTTTTTTTAATTTTACATATTGATATAAATATTGGCAGTTATTTTATTGGTGGGCCTAGGAATAACATTCAAATCGTGGTATATATATATATATATATGTGTGTGTGTGTGTGTATTCTTCATATATTTGGAGTTTTCCCATAGAGACATGTTGAATGGCTCCATGGTTGAATGCAAACGTGGCCCTGCATTACAAGAAAAATTGTATTTTAGCCTCACATAAAATTGTTTTATATTAAAATATTTAATTTAAAATAATATTTTTATACTATTATAATTATGTTGATAATTTTTTAATTAATTTAATTATATAGTTTATATATAATTGGTGTATATGAAAACATTTTATACTACAATATTTAATTTCAAATGATGTTTCTATAATATTATCATTATGCTTATGTTTTTTTTTTGTTAAAACGTTTTTAAATGAAAATATTCATATCATTATGTTAATCATATTATAATATTATTGATTGAAATCTTAATTCCAATTAAAATCTAACTCCGTAAATCCATCTTAAAAAATACCAAAGAATTTTATTATATCATTGGATCATATACATAAAAAATTGAGGATTTTTGTCTTAGTTTCACAAAGAAACCTCTTCTAAATTAAATAAAATTACAAATATTCCAAAATAGAATACTTCTCGAGCGAAGAATAATCAATAGCCTCTTGGATAACAAATGTTAAATTTATATGGGAGTGTCATTTAATTTATTTTAAGAATTTAAATAGAAAATGAAGAGAATCTGCTCTAATTTTCAACTAATTTTGATCATGTATAGATATAGAAATGAGATTCATTTGATGTGGAAGAATCAGTGTTCACTAAACTTGGAATACTTTAAGCAAAAGAATATATATGCACATAATTTATCCTAACAATAAAAGTGTTTTTTTACCATATTTTACTATGCATGTATTAAAAATCGCATACAAATAGCTTGAAAAAAAGAATAGAAAAAAATTATTAAGATTACTAAAAATATTTTATGGAGTTTAATTTATAAAGATTATAGAAAACATGAGCTTTCTATGGATATAATTGTAGTTACATGATATAAAATTGGTAGATTAGCAGGTTTTTGTGTAAAACATTTGCAATTCTCATATTTTCTAAGCCTTGCACTGACCATTCGACTATCAGTATTTTATATTCTTTGTTACATTGATTTATTGACTGGGGTTTCTTTTAAGTGTTTTTCCTTCTCCGTTACTATTTTGTTGGGTCTTCCACTATCCAACGCTACAAATGAATCAGTCTCCCTTGCAATCCTACTAGGATCATTACTAGCATTATACTATATTTTGTTTATCATCTTGTTTTCTTATACTAAGATGCGTTAGGGCTCTTGTTGTTACAACTTTACAACATGATATAAAGGGGGTGTTAAAAATGAGTTGATTAAATGGATACCTACAATATCTGGTGAAACTAGAGGTTTTGTTAATTGGAAAGGTATATTGTGAGGGGGGTTCAACAATACAATTTTAGGAAGTATTTTCCAATATTTAGTGAAATTAGGGATATTATTTAATATCCTATGAACGAATGTGCTATGTAAAAAGTTCATTGAGTGAACCCCCCATGTTGTATCTGCTAGTTTTCTGTCTAAATCATCTTTTACAGCTAGACAACATTGCTTTGCTGCATTAATCACAATTTCGTTATCCTTAATAAAATTCAAATAGGGTCTTATATTGGTTTCTTTAGCAATAATCATGTCCCAAAGGAGATGTCTAGCTCCTTGTAGTGGTAGTTGACTTGTCAGTTATTTGGCCAGTTTATCATTTCTATCCAACAACTCCTTATTTTTATGTTCAAAGAGTTTTCTCTCTTCTTCCTTATTTTTAACTATCTCATCCAAGTTATGATTTTGATATTTCAAGTTCATTATCTCTTTGTCACTCAGGTTTACCTATGACATAGCCTGAATAATGGCCTCAATGTTTGTTTCTGTACTTGGCTTCTTTGTATGTACTTGTTCCTTTTTTGTCCTTTCTTCTCTTTGTTTTTCCAAATCCAATTGGTTTTCATTTATAACATCTATTTTTGCATCAAGGAAACCTTTTTCCTTTTCCCATTGAATTTTCTCTCCAATACGCTTCAACAAATTTTCCTTACAATCATTTAGCTCTTTAGATAATGATTCTTTCTCCTTCTCTAACTCTGTTAATTTAGAAGCCTGAATTAGTTGAGTTGTTGGAATATTTAATTTGTTTTTTAAGAGTTGGATATTATTCTCTTTTCATCCATAATTTTCTTAGTTACTTATCCTTTGTCCACCTCACTATCCATATCTAACATGTCACCTTGAAGCTTTTTGATCTGTTGTTGATGCACTTTATTCTCCACCTTTTCTCGTCTCAATAGATTTTCTATTCTGGACACAGTAGTTTGTAACTTTGAAACTTTCAAAGTTTCTTTCATGATGTTAGGATAGATAAATTCTCCATTCTGTTTATGTAGATGAATTTTATCTAGCACTAGATTTTCTCCAGATTAAACCTCATTTATGAAACTCTATTTTGGGTAGCTACTTCCAGATTCAAAGTATTCTTTGCATGATCTTTAACAGTAACTAATGAAACTTCTTTATCTAAAATCCCCCCCCCCCTTTAGCATATAGCTTTAATTCTTTTTCATAGGAAACATTCTCATCTTGTCCATATGATGCATATAAGTCACTCCTGGACTTAAACTTATCACTTGAACCCTCCCATGCTTTTGAAAAATTGTACTCTTGAACTTCAAAGGCAGGGCCTTGGGATTTTCCCTTCATTTTCTTACTTCCTAATTCAACCAATTCTTTTTTTTACTATGTTTTCTACCTCTTTAATTTCTCTGAGTCTTCTTCTTCAACCTCCATATCTTCTGAATGTGTCTTTTATCTGTTATTTCTATTTTACTTGGAGTTGGCACTGTCACTACAATTGTTTTCACTAAAGCAGATGGATTCACCTGTATATTCTTTGTATCCTCAACACCTAGCCAATAATCCTTCAAATTAGCTCTTTCAGCTAATACATGTACCTCATGATCCTCTAATTCTTTATTTTTATTGAGATGCCTCCTTTGAGAGATGATATGATGTGGATCATAGTTAACCTTAGTATCCTTCATAAAATATATATCTTGCGAAATAACTTCAATCACAAGGAGAGAAACTTTATTCTTAATGATGAATGGGCCCACTTTTAGAGGAAACTTAATTTTAGAAGCCTTTCTGAAATTTATGAAATGTTAATTCTCCACAATCAAGTTCTTCCTAAGGAAATCCAGGGAAAATATCTTGGGTGTTAGAAATGTTGGTAGAATATATGGTTCATAAGTAAAACCATAGACTTTGATAATTGTGTGTTCTTTTAGTAGAAACAAATCCTTAACCTTTCTATTTGGAGCAAACTGCAATATTTCCTCCATATTTGGCAAAAATCTAGGAAGCTTACAATGAAATATCACTCTGTATAGTTATGCCATTATAAAGGTTCATATAGTTGAAAGTATTATTCTAGAATTCTGAAGTAAACTATACTTTTGGAAATTGCAAGTTTCCTTGATTGAAGAACAAGAACATCCTGACCAAGTAAGATTGAAAACTGAAGTGTCTGGCTATGTGGAAATTCACTAGCTGAGAATGGATATTCTCAGCCAAGAATTCATCAAATCTAGGGAAACAGAATTGACTGTGACTCAGGATGACACATGTTCATTTTAAACAACAAACTCAATAATATCTCTGGGACAAACCTATCTGTGTTCAACCCTAAAAACTGACTCAGTAGAGAAATAACTACCTGTGAATCTTCATTAAACAAACTAATATCAAAAGGAAAGGGTTCATTGACAATTGACACATCTGTTTTAAATATTTTAGAGTAAAATATATGTTTCTCCTCAACATCAGCAGGCCTAAATTGTTTAATCATGTTTTCTTCAACAAAATATTCCTAGTTTATGGTAAACAACGGGGGAATTTCAAGTGAATCTTTTATAACAAGGGAATTAATAGGGAAAACTATCCTAGACCTAGTAGATTCCATTACAACTATTTTAGGCGAGGAATAATTTGATGCACATCAGGGCACAAAGTCTGGGGAGTTTAGGGTTTGGTATGGGAATAAATGGTAGAAATCAGTATGGTAAACACTATGCAAATAGATTCCTTAGTATTTAAATGTTTTCAATTTACTCTTTAATTCATGGAATGGACCAATAAATAGTACATTGTCAAAAATATCGCCATACCTGTCTTTAAATATTTCTTCTAATTTCCCAAACTCGTGGACCTCTATTTCAATTTCCCCTTTCCCTTCCATTTTAAAATAATTTTCAGGTTTAGTTACATGGCCTACCTAGGTGATGGTGGTTGGAAAATTTACTGGTTGCCTTGGATTCCATAGTGTATAGACATGTTCTCCTCCAATTCACAAAAAACAAATAACCCAAAAACACATGACTTTTTCCCTTAAAATTTTCCATTGCGGCTGTTTCGGGATCGGGAGGAGCAATTTTCCCCTACCACCTTCCATCCAATGGAATGATCCTCCACCCGTGACGTGGAAGGCGATAAAATTTATGCTGAGGAAAGGTATATCCATTTCCTGTGCATGTTGCAGGCACAGAATTGATCACTACCATAGATCTATTTTTCCCTTCATCCCGATCCATTGATCATGTCCTCCTTTTAAGCTTTGAGATTTCACTTTCTACCTCTCACTTACCCTTTCTCTTGACATGCATCTTTTTCCAGCCGACTCCCTATATGCCATTGATCTCCTCTACCTTTTTGTCTCCACCTTTGATCAAGCTCTACCATTATCCTTCTTCACCAATCATTTTGCCAGTTTTGTACTTCTTTGTTTCTCGAGCAATTTCTCCTAGCGGATTCAACATCCGTCATTGATCTATCCTCTTACCAAATCTCAACCGTTGAAATTTTCATAATATACCATAAGTTCCCCTTTTTTGTTCTTTATCCACTCTTAATCTCTATCTTGTAGTCTTATGGAAAGTATGAAACTATCAATCTCCACTTTAGCACCCATTCTATCACCAGTGATCACATTACCAAAATTCAAAAGTTTAAGCACCTTATCTCCTCTTAAGCCTTTCTTCTTACTTCTTGACTAGAACACTGCTAACAATAACTTTATTATTTGAGGCCTTTATTATAACCTACTTTTAATTATCCTTTAACTCCTCCATACCATTTTTTTGTTTCTAATATTATCTATTTTCTTTTCTTTGAATGTTGTTTGGTAGCTTTTCCTTTGAGATTGAAATGAAAGATGAGTATCTGCTCAGTGAATTGGTTGTATTTTTCCTTGAGTTGAGGCTCATTTATGTTAGAATTTACTCCTTCCTTTGTTAGTTCTTCTTCTTTGTCATCCTCAGTCAAATTTCCCTAGGCTTCGATGACTAGTGCTTTGCTTTGGCTAGTGGAGGGTACAATTGCTAGTGGATTTTCTAGTTCATCATCTGGGCCAAATGTGTAAATTTATAGTGCTTGTTCCCTTTAGTATTCTAGTTCCCCATCCAATATCATCAATGAAATGATAATATTGAGCTCTAGCTGTGGTAATTATAGGGATCTTAATTTTTGATTGTTTGTGCAAGTCAATAGATAATTTGTGGACATTGGAATAGTAGTAAAGTTCCTATGCAATTCCTCCTACACCTTGCATGTACCATACCTTGGTATGGTTGAGGCCGATTTCAATATGTACCCACCAGGATATATTGCGATGAATGTGTTAGGGTACTCTCCAATGGTTGCACTTATTTTTTACTACTTGAAACCAATTTTCCAAGTAGCTCTTCGCTTTTTCCATGTTGTAAGATGGTCCCTTTGCTGCAAAGAGTTGGAAATTTTTCATGAATAGATGATGTGTGTTGGTGAAATTTGTTTCACTGACTAGAATAATCCTTTTCATGACTATCTATATAGGAAATTATGAGAACTTGATTGCTTGTGTAGATTCTTGATATTACTCATAGTTAGTCTTAAGAAATTGTGCCAAATTGTCAACTTGGTTAAATATTTTTGCCTCACATGTAACCTATTTGATTTCATTTATCATGTAGAGTCTTAAGTCATATGGTTGACCTCATCTTGTTAGACATAATGATACTGTAAATTTGGTCCGTTTGATTATCTCATACATTACTTTGTCGACAATGAGTCCTTTTTGGGGTTTTATCTACTGAGGACCCTGTGAATTCTTCCACAATTGACATTGGCTTGATCATTATTGGTACTGGAGGTCCTTTGCTTGACAAGGCAGTAATATGAGCTATTAGTGAATCCATGATAAAAAT
This sequence comes from Pseudotsuga menziesii, assembly GCA_001517045.1. NCBI lineage: Eukaryota > Viridiplantae > Streptophyta > Pinopsida > Pinales > Pinaceae > Pseudotsuga > Pseudotsuga menziesii. The sequence continues at coordinate 82,551 of LPNX010099109.1, forward strand.
ATTCTCGTTGATCCATATTTTTCCATCTTGGTATTGACTGACGATAAATTTTATGATGATGTCTTTCAAGTTTCCAGAGGGGGTTGTTAGAGGTGCATTTAAATAACCTCTAACATTTGGAATGATGAGCTTGTTGGAATATTCTTTCCATTTGATTCCCAAGATTCCCCATGCCTTCATTTCTCCATATTGTTTACCCCAATTTTGTTCTTCCATTTTTTCTTTCTTGATCCTGTTCAATCTAGATTGTATGGGTGTCATGGTAGCTTCTTCTTGCTGCATCCTAGATTTCTCTTCAACTGCTTTTTTATTTACTATTGTTGTGGTATTATTTGGTACCATTACTAGTTCTTGATATTCTATAGTTGACAATTCCCAAAGAAACTATGATTTTAGGAACACAATGGGATCACTCGAGTTCATTCTAGAAGTTAATCCAAGAATATTCAAGCTATTAAATTTTTATAGGCGTGATCTTCAACATGATTTTAATGCAAGCAGGTGACATCATTAAACATGATCGTTGTGGGGAAAACTTTTTCACATGCTCGTGGAAACTTGCAATAGAAGTTTTTCTCGCGATCTCGTCGGCTCGCTTGATGGTTGATGCTCCCATTGGTGGTCTTGTCGATCTCTTGGTTCTGGCCTTATTTTTTCATTCTTTGGTCGTCAGGGAGTTATCTTGGTCGGTCTCTTATTAGATGAATCCATGGTGTACTTTTACACTTATTTGTTATTTCGGTCATATTTTAGTGAGGGAATGCTACTTCTATACTGTTGCATGTTTTTGTTCTCCCACTTAAACTCTTCTACCTAGTCAACCATCATGTATGTTGAAGCACTTATTCCCTGCCAAAATCCAAGTCTTAGTACTCCTTTCATATGCAGTTGAAATTAGGTTAGTTATATAACTTTTTTTAATCAAATTAGTTAAATTTTTATAATTCTATGCAAACCTTAGGAATGCCAATCGACTAATGGTGATACAATCACTAGTCAACGAAGTGCCTCTTTATATTCAGTATCATTTGAGTCAAGCTACATTAGTGACCTTGGTGATGACTCGAACCTGGAGTGTTCTGAAGAGTACAGTTCCATTGTATTTCAATTCTTCCACCATATATGATCCTAGCCACAAAGTCTTGAGATTTTTTTAGTTTCCATTTTATTTTATTGTCATACAAACGTAAAAGGTTATCGACTAATATATCCTTTTTCTTGATATTTCTATCATGCCAATATTTCTATTAGTGTTTTTGTACATCTTGATGATAGAAATCATTCTCTACTCTTCAAGTCTTAGGAGTTCAAATACTCTGTCTTGTGTGGCCTACACAACATCTAGATGAAACACTTCTGCAATAATAGGGGCTTGCTGTTTGAAATGTAGAAGGATGAATGTTTCTTATCTGTATACTAACTACTCGATCTTTTATAAGTTGTACAATACACCCATAATATCGCAGGAACCTTGTCTTCATAATCGTCTTTGTTAATGCTGTATATTTTTGGAACACCCTTTATCAAATTTTTATTAAACAAATCAACAACACCATTTGATTAAGGGTGGTATGAAAAACACTTATTGCGGCTGATCATACATTCTTTATAGTTCCATTTATAAACTGTGTTCCTTGGTCACTTATGAAAGTAAGAGGACATCCAAATCTTGTAATGATATTTTCATAGATGAATTTCACTACAACTTCACTTGTACAAGCCTTAATCGATTCTTCTTCAACCCACTTAGTAACATACCATTATTGTGGTAATTATATATATGGTGCTCATCTGTCAGAAAAGTATTGGGAAAGTTCTAAAGAAGTCAATAACCCATGTTTCAAATGTTATATTGGGGTTCATGGATATAAGTGACTTTTTGTTTCTTCATAGAGGCCGAGCCATTCTTCAACACATGCCATGTTTGATGATATATGCCTTGCATTATTTATTTAGAGTAGACCACCATAATATGGATTGTAATATTTTTCTAGCTATTGTGTCGGTGTGGAAATTTCATCCTACTGAACCTAATTGTGCTTCTTTAATGATGGCTTCCATCTCATGGTCGAGCATGCATCGACATAGTATGTCGCATGGTCCTAGTTTATACAGATACCCATTGATCAAGGTATACATTTTTGGTTTCATTGCTAGTATTTTTTTCTTCTTTTCAAATGTTCCTTCAGGAGTGTGCTCCTATTGTAGAAATTGGGGAATGTTGATGATCTCAGTTGGAACAAACTCAAATGAGAAGAGATGTGCATTAGGAAGTTCTTCCTCTATTTTGATTGAGTCTTCACCAATATCTATACACCACTGATGGTATCACACATTTTATTTTCCATGTTGGACTACTATTTCAAACTCAAATTCCTAAAACAACAAAATCTAGCTACATATTCGATCATGATGTAGTGGTTTGTTTACTAAGTATTTGAGATCCTTGTGGTTTGTGAAAAATGTGAACAGGTTAGCCAATAAATAGTGTCGATACTTTTAGAGTGCAAAGATCATGCCTAAATCTTTGTGTTTAGTCATTGAATAGTTTCGTTATGCTTTATTTAGCTTCTAACTAGCATATGCATTAGGGTTGTACATTGTGTCGTCTTCAAGTTGGGTGAGTTTTGATAACTACAATACCTGATGCATCTATTTGAACTGTTGCTTGGACTAATTCAAGAATATGAAGATTTTTGCTTTGACCAATTTTCTTTTGAGTAGCTCGAATGATTCTGAACATTTTGGTGCCTAGATGAATTCAACATTTAGTATAAACAATTCCTATAAGGGGAATGCCATGTTGGAGTATTTCCTTATAAAATTTCTCTAATATCGTGTATGTCCCAAAAATATTCTAACTTGGTTAGGATTTACTGGTGGTTTCAAGTTGAGAATAACCTTTATCTTTTCTAAATAAACTTTGATGCCTTCCTTGCAAACTACATGACCTAGGAGTACTCCAATGGGTGTGGAAAAAATACACATTTATTTATATTTAGCGAAAGTTGGATTTGTCGACACCTCTCGAACATCAGTTGGAACCACTAGACGTGGTGTTTCAGCATAGTATAGATAGTATAGTTTTCAAATTAGATAACCATGATCTTGTACAAAAATCATTGAAATTATTTTAAAACAATTCTTTAGAAGACTACTCATGCATTTTCAATCCAAATGACATAAATTTATATGCAAGTGCCCCAAATTCACATGAAAATGTGTTAGTGAATTGATATTACTTTGATATAGGTACATGATTACAACCAGAGAAACCATTTGTGAAAGAATAACATGCATGACCAGTGACTTCATTAATAATTTTATCAGCAGAAGGTGTTAGAAACAAGTCTGTGAGTGTTACTTTGTTGAGACCTCTAAGTCAACAAAAATACAAAGTATCTTAGGGTCATGTTTCTTTGGTTGGATGACAATAAGGCTGGTCCACCTTGACTGATCTACACGGCATAAAATTCTAGTGGCTAACATGTTCTCAATTTCAGTCTTTACTATGTCTTTGTATTTATGGTATAGTTTATACGGTCAATTCTTAGCAAGATTTGCATCTAGCTTGATTTCAATTTTTATCTCTCCCCTTCATTGTACCAAACATTTAAAATATTTGAGAATCTTGAAAATACATCCTGATATTCTTTGATAAGGTTTGCTATTTCTGTTTTTTTTCGTTCCAACCAGTAATATCCATTTTTTCCATTTTGGGCTTTCTGTCAATAGAGATATTGAATTATTTTGTTTTGGTTTCGATGTCCATCCATTTTGGTGCTTTTGAATCTTCGATCGGTTGATCTCCTTCCTTGAATTCGATAAACAATGACATGAAGTATCCAAGTTCATGTTCATATTCTTTATCTTTAGTAGAAATTTTTAGAACTGATTTTACTAGATGTTCTATCTAGGGATTATCTTTCTTCCACTCAAATGTTTTCCCCGAGGTTTTATTATTCTCCAAGTCTAGTCTAGTTGAAAGATGAATACATTTCTTCTTGGTAGTCATGAAAATGTTATAGTTGAATCTTGGTTGGTAGATAATGTCAATTGCATCGAATGGTCATTTCGTCGGTTTGACAAACTCGTAAATTCCTTGGACTGATTCCTTAAGACATTCTTCCTTAGGAGAGAAACGAAAATCCTTAATAAAATTTCCTTTGAGGGATTACTAGTTAAATGTTTCTACCCTAGATTCTTCCCTTTTGTACCATTTAGTGGGAAAGTTGTCCAATGTTCCAGGGAACATATTAGTCCATGATCTCTCATCTCTATAGATGATCATTTTCCACTCTTTTTCACATGTGTTTACTTTCTTGAATGGGTCTTGGCCTTAAACAAATTTTTTAATTTATGCTTGTGCTGTAAATTTCTTTCCTCCAAACCTTTCAAAAAATTAAGTTGAAATGGTTGTCCAAGTTTGTAGACATGATTTATGAGTATCCCACCATCAAGCTGCTTAAATGGTAAAGGTTTTGACTAAGATCTGAATTCATCCTTGTTCACCCACATTCTTAGAGACTTGATCAACATGTGTTGATGGTGACTCACACTCTTTGTATTTGAGGAGTGGAAGGTTAGTCGAGTCAACTTTCATCGGGACTAAGGAGATGACGGGTATTCTTGTCTTAATTTATTCTCAAATATTTTTGGGATTACTATAATTACAAATAATTCCAATACTGGTCGTCGAGGGATGACTTTGACTTCCCAACATTCTCTTGCATGTGATTCATAATTTTCAATTTGCTAGTCGTAAATTTCAGAGTCAGATTTTTTCTCGACCGACATAGGTGAGCCCAAATGGATTTATTCATATCTGTTTGGTTCAACTAAGTATTCATTATCTTGAATGACTTGGTATAGATGACTTATGTCACGCTGTTGTCATCAGAATTTGCCCAAGGTTTTTCATGGGATGTATGAATAGGTATAATAACCTATTTCGCTTCACCTTTCAATTTTATTCTACTTGTTCTAATGAAATATAAGATTTCATTTTTCTCCCCCATGGTCAAACGACTAGTGCAGGGAAGGAATTGGATCCTTCTGTTGGGTCGGTGAGTTTGAATTCGACTTGAGTGTCAATACCCATAATTGAGGTATTAACATTTTTCCATACACCAATGGGTTCGACCAAGACTTATTCAACCATCTTAAGGTAGATTCCTGAATCAGATAGTTGATGCCTTCCTAAAATTTCCCAAGTATATCAAGTCATTAAGTTAGTTTGGAAACAAAGTCGAGGATGACTTATGAGATGTAATATCCTTCAACTTCAACGAGAGGGTCAATGTTGACTTTATCTTTTTTATTTAAGCTACAAATATTTTTATCAACTTTTTCATTCGCTTGGATGTTTCTTATCATATTCATTAAGTCAATTAATCATGGAATAAATTCTTCTTCTTCAGTCAATGTTTTGTTTAGAGACTCTCTAGTGTCTTGCTCAGTTGCAAAATATTCAAATATTTTTGTAGCATTATTAAAAATTTAACTTTTCTTGTGCGAATTATGATATTTATCTTCTTTACTTTGAAGTTTTGTGATGTGGGGGTTGTCACTTCTAATCTTCGTTCCTTGTCTCATGATGATGTGCAAAGTTTTAGAATTCAATGCTTCATGCTTAGGAACACTAGAAAAGACATTAACATTCATTTTATTATTAATATTTTCGTGCATGATAGGGAATTCTCTATATTATGCTCCCCCACCGCACATTTTGTACAAAACTTGAGGTTTGTCCCGTATTTTCAAGGATAGTCAGAACTTAAGTGTTATTTACTAAATCAAATAAAGCAATGAGGTTTTCCTTGATCGAAAGAATGATTTACTTAATTATTGTTATATCTTCTACGACCTTTGTAGCCTCTGTGTCGGTTATATCTTTTATTGTGTTGGCCATTCTGTCTGGAGTCTCAACCTCTTTGATTATTCTGTTCAATAGTTTGTTCTTGATAGATTGTCTGGTAGTTCACCTTTATCTTAAAATTCTTTACACATTCTAAAATAGTATGTTGAGTAGTTTAAGAAATGCCACACCATTTGGGTTTAAAATTGTCAACATTGTATGGGAACTCTTCCATCAAATCATACTCAATCCTTTCACATATGTCATAGTAATAACTTGTTTGAGTGATTTGAAATTTTTTTGGTCATCTTTCTTCTAGAAAGAGTCTTGGTTTTTCTTGTACTAATCTTCTTTCCTATGGGAATGGTCTTGTTTATTCATGGAATGTTCTTCTGTCATCATGAAATTGTGAGTGATCACCGTATCGATAATTATCTTTAGTGTGGCCTTTCGATGAACACAACATGCATGGCAAGTCATTATGTCTCAAGGCAAGTTGTTGAAGTGATTGTCGCAATATTTCTAGATTTTCTTCAAGTCTTCTATCGGTGGGACCAACTCAAAATTTTGTATTTCACTTGAATTTTAAATCTTTCTTGGAAACATCATCATACATTGTAAATCGATGTAAGAGCATTGAAATTTTAATTATCGGTTGCATACCTGCAACAAAAAAATGGATCATGACGATTTGATCCATCTTGGATGGAATTTCGATAGTAGGTATTTAAATATTCAGTCGTATTTATGCACTGATTCACCTAGTCTTTGAGAAATTTCTTTGAATTTGTGGTCGACCAAATGTTTGCTATCTTGCATCTTAAATAATTCCACAATTTTTTTTTTTTAATTTCTTTCTTCATTTTTATTTTGTCTTCAATAAAGTTCATATACCATGCGACTGAATTTTTCTAAAGACCACCTGCAAACTATGTAATCTATTTATTCTCATCATCAATAAGGTTAGATTTCCAAATGGTCCATCCCCCTCATAATTATGAGTGTGAATTGCATAATGGTAGGCCATCTTGATAGAATTTTGGTTTGAGTTTTATTAATTACTGGAGACAAAAGAACAATCATGGATATAACTACAACTTTATGATGAGTTTTTGTACTTATGGTCAGTGATTTTATACCAGGACAATCATACTTCTTCTATGGAATCTTTGTTGATAGGTTGGATCTTCGATGGGCTACATTCTTCAATCAGTAATGTTGCTAGCAAGGGGTACCTCCACGTGTTCTGAAAATAATCAGTTAAAACTATTTATTCCAAACATTGGTGTAAAATTGTTTCGGTTACAATGAAGTGGTCTTTGGATTGTCAATCGATCAAAAATTTGTCCACAGTTGTCTAGCCGAATCCATATTGTGCTTTGGCCTAGTCCAATTCCCAAGTTGCACTCAATGACCTATCTTAAAGTTGGGCCATGATTTTGAAGGATTGGGAATAACACTATGCAATTTCAAATTTCCCTCCATCGGTAAAGTTCCCCTAGTATATGTCTCATCCTCTCTCTCATCTAGTCAACTTGGTAGATGTCTCATCCTCTCTCTCATTAGTCAACTTTCTGTCAACACAGGTGGGAATTTTGGCTACTCAATATTTTCAATCGCCTTCCCCATATTCCTCTTATTACAAAGGGGGCTTAAATTGTCTCTCAACTCTTGTATTTTTTGTCACTTTTCCCTTTCAAGCTTTATAATATCAACAATCTGATTATGACTAGCCATCAATTTTCATCGAGTTGAACTTGGTTCCTTACTAGGATTCATACCATTTTTATTATTTCTACTAGCATCATTTACTAATTCATTGACACATGGTTGTGAACCCCTCATTTCTGACCTAACTCTTACTGAATGATGAAAGTGGGTTTAAAAATGAGATTCATTTAATGAGAAAATATTCCCACTCATGTTTGTGAATGAATCACTCCCAGTATTTTTGCTCCCAATTTGAATTGGCAGCAAGGCCCAACAGAGGTTGAGGCTCGACTATGTGATCCACTCTTTTTTTGATTAGAAACTTATACAACAAAGTCAAAATTGTATAGAAAAAAACTGTAGTGGAATTCATTATAGAATCTACTTCAAATTTCATTAAATGAAGTTCTTTCTTCAATAAATTTCTATTCATAGTAGTTGTCACATATATTTTCTAGCCACTCATATAAATTCATCTACCCGTTATTGAGCTTATGCATTAACAATCTTTAATTCTAGGAGACTAACTTGCACATGAACACTATCCAAGCAACTCTTTATTTCACGTGGGAAAAATTCAATGAATCGTTCATTAGATTCAGTGAAGAACATTTCTATGGCCTGTGCTATTCTGAAATTGTTCCTTTTGACATAGTTTTGAATGTAGTTCGTGATATTCTGATTTCACCACTCTCTAAATTCTTCCTCACTCGCCATATATGTACACATGATCATTTCATGTCCCGGTTTAGTACTACCAGTAATGGAACTAATGTTGTAATTTAAGGGATTGTATGAGGTACTTACTAGTAGGACAACATACATATAACAAGTACACGATTAAATGTGCATAAAGAGAGTAAGAAAGTGAGAAAGTAATGTAGATAATAACAACAAGTATCTTTATTATAACATCATTCATACAGTACAAAAAGGACTATTAATCATCTTATTTTACATTTGACTCGCCAGGCTATTTATATGGGTTATACAAGTAGTTAGACAGTCGAAGATACATAATTTTCTTGTAGTTTGCCTATCAACTAGATTGAGTTGATTAGTTGGTGGTCGATTTGGAGAACCTAGTCGATGCAGTCAACTAGGCTCAACCAACAACATGTTTTATAAAATCTTGAGTTACACATAGTAGGGAATGAATGAAATTATAGTAACACCTGTCACCCATTCTTTTAAAGTAAGTTCTCTACCCCCCAAAAGTGTCCTTTATACCTCAAGGTGTCATGCTTCTAAGTATACTGTGTAGGTGATTTTGGGCCCGTGTTGAGTCATAGGATGAGTTGAACTACTTTGTCATTATTGAACCATTCTTGTCATACCTTTCTAATTCAATTGAGTACCATTAAATATTAGGAAAAGTGGGACCTTTCCTCGTCATATTTCCTAGAAAAAACATTTCCCATGATATTCTCCTTTCCCTTCTTGTATATGATCTCATGATATTAACATAACATCTTAGTGACCCATGTTTGTTTCTCCAGTGACAACAATAATTGTTCTATAAACTAGTTCAAGCTATGATGGGTTGTCTTGATTTGGAGGAACCTACTAGTGATATACGAGTGCTATGTATTGGCAACACAAAGGTTGGTCATCGTTTCTGTTTCATAGGTGGAATTTCTCATTTCGGTCACCTAATTTTTTAACTAGTGAACACCAATGGGTGTTTCTTTTTCATCAACACTACCCCAAGGCGTTTTTTAGATGCATCACATTCTAGATGGACAGTCTTAGTGAAATTGGGTATTATTAAGATTACAATAATAAACATGGCCTCCTTTAAGGAATGAAAATCCCACTTTGATACATCATTCCACACAAAGGAATCCCTCTTAAGCAAGGTGGTTAATGGGGTTGCAATTTATCCATAAATTTTCACGAACTTTTGGTAGTAGGTTGTAAGTCTTGAGAAACCAAGTAATATTTTATGCATCATAGGGCATGTTGAATCTTTCATAGCTTCAATTTTCTTGGAATATATATTGAAACCCTTTTCCTATTGATGACGTGACCAGGTCTGTGGAACAAGTGGTTATCAAAATATCATCAAAAAAGACCATCACAAAGTTGCACAAAAAAAGTTGAAAAATACCTCCCAAGAGTATATCCAACATCCTGCAAGCTAGATATACCAATAAATTCTGACTTCGGTTTTGAACCTGTGACCTCCATGGAGATAACACACGTTCTTAATCATTAGGCCCACTCAAGTGCTCATAAAAATTGTTTTTTAATCATAAACATGACAATTTTTTAAAAGTATATCAACCGTTCACAATTTGTGACTTAACATAGGCCCCATGAATAACCCTACCATAAGATAGAGACCTGATGAGTAACCCTATTATAAGATAGAGATAATTGACAAAGATAGATAAATAACCTTACCCTATTGATTTTAAATAACACATGTTTTGATTATTTTATTTTAATCATTACACCTACTCGTATACTCCTTTGAATGTTCTCGGCCCTGGTGTGGGAGGACCTGACTTTGGCTCTGCTCAACTCCCAGAGTCTCTCCTCTCTGTTTGGTGGCTTCAACAATTGTGCCTGCTCTTTGCAGTTCGATCACAAAATAAATGTCAAAATTCTTGTCCACATCGTTGTCGCCATTTTGGAAGGATTTTAGTGGTTGTTTTTCCACTTGCCAATACTCAGATCGCTGCTGATGTTTCAGAAAGATTTTTGTGATAGTCTTCCAATCGTCGATCCAGAACGTCACCATCGAAAGGTTTTTGGTGTTTGTGCCATGGGATAGAGCTTTATGCCACCGTTTTTTCGGAAATATTTTTGTGATAGTCTCCTGATCACCGATCCAGAACGCCGTCATCGGAAGGATTTTGGTGTTTGAGTCATGGGATAGAGCTTTATGCCGCCGTCATTTCAGAAATTTTTTTGTGATTGTCTTTTGACTGCCGATCCAGAACGCCACCGTCGAAAGGATTTTTGTGTTTGTGCCATGGGATAGAGCTTTACGTCATTGTCATTTCGGAAATCTTTTTGTGATAGTCTTCCAATTGCCGATCTAGAATGCTGCCGTCAGAAGGTTTTTGGTGTTTGTGCCATGGGTTAGAGCTTTACGTTGCCATTGTTTCAGAAGGATTTTTGTGATAGACTTTCGATTGTCGATCCAGAATGCCGCTGTCGAAAGGATTTTTGGTTTTGTGATGAGGGATAGAGCTTTATGTCGTCACCATTTTGGTTGGCATTTGGTGTTGGTGTCGAGGGATAGTATTTCTGCTCGTTGATAGATCATTCTCGCTTTTTGACCAAGCTCTGAGCTATCCTTTGCATCGTATCGTTCCTTGGGAGAAATCCTAGGAGATTTTTGGAGAAAAGTGCAGGTTTCGGCTTCTTACCTCATACTACATGGTTGCGATTAATAGTTATTGAATCATACGCTGGAATAAACTACGCTGGTCAAATGCTGGACACCTCTTTTTGATCCATGGAATGAAAGGTATGATTCAATAACTGTTTGGGTGAAGCTTCCTAATTTAACTTTCAAATTTTGGTCTCTGGAATTTTTTTAAACTCATCGGTAATACCCTAGGGATTTTTCTGGAGGCTGATCTGTCATTTCTGGAATTAGGGATATGTTGTCTGAGGAGGGTTTTGGTTTTAATGGACCTCTGCAATGGTCTTGCATCTAAAATTGATATAAAGCATGGGGATTCTATTTTTAGTCAAAGCTTGGATTATGTTGGAATACCGTTCAAGTGTAATAGATTCCATAATTATGGTCATCTGGTTTCAAACTGCCACTTATCGTTCAATAGGAATTATCGGGATGAGATTAAACCAAAATCTGTTTAGAGGGTTAAAAAACCAGTTCTACGTTTTGTTGAACCTTATGAAGTGGGCTTTAAATCTGTGATCCCTAGGGGTGAGGGTTTGGATGTTTTTTCTAGTGGGAAGCATGTTCCTATGAAATCTTGCATTTAGTCTCTTAAACCACTTTGTATACCTTATCAGGGGGTGATGAATACTGCTGGAAAGTATGAGGAGGGTTTTATGTCAGTTTCTTCTTTAAGGAATCTAGGTTTCTTGTCCCCTTATAAGAAAACTATTCAGGGAACTGGTTATTTCCTTAGGTCCTGTACTAAGTTATCAAGGAATTATCCTCTTTCTTCTAATTTGGAAATAGGCAGAGGAATATCAGGGTTATGCTCTGGTGTTCTATCTATGAAGGAGAATGATCAGTATTACGCTTCCGGGGCACGTAGAGCAGTGTTAGCCTCTAATAAGGTTACCTTATGATGTTTATGACCCTCAACTATCGGGGTTTGGCTAGTAAACCTAAAAAACTAGTGGATTGCAGGTTAGTTGAGGAGCAACATATTGATGTTTTGTTTTTGCAAGAATCTATGGGTAATGGGAGTTTGTTTGCGGAGGAATTGGAATCCATGTTGAGTGGTTGGACATTTCTATCTCTGGATGCTAGAGGTAAATCTGGAGGTCTTCTGTTAGGTTGGAGATCCATATTTTTTCATCTGTTGAATGCTTGGGGTGTGGGATTGGGTCTTTGTGCATATTTATTTTCCATTGATCTTAATATGGATGTTTTTTTGGCCAACATATATGGTCCTTATAATGACAGAGTACTTTTTTGGAATAAACTATTGGAATTGGATTGTATTATATGTGAAAAGTTAATCCTAGGTGGGGATCTGAACTTCTCCATAGGCTTATCTGAGATTTGGGGTACTAGAGCTTTAATGGATTCACTATCTGATTTTTTTACAAAATATTTGGAAACCTTTGGGATTGTTGACATTATACCTTCTGTTATGCTTCCCACATGGACTAATAGAAGAGTAGGAGTTGAAAGTATATGTAAAATATTGGATAGGTTTCTTGTATTAGCTGATATGTTAGACCTTGATTTATTTTATCGTCAGTGGGTGGGCAGTGGTGGGGACTCTGATCATCAACCTGTATTTCTTCAGATTCTGAATAGGGGGGTATAGATGAGAAGTCCATTCAAGTTTAATGCCCATTGGATTGAAAATGATGATTTGGTTAAATTATTAAAAGGAACATGGGTGAATTATTCTGATAACCTTCATGATTCCCTTGCATCACACTTTGCTTTAAATCTCAAATGCATTAAGGATGTTTCTATTGCTTGGTCTATAAAGAAAAAGGAGATGGAGTTCAAAGATTTAGTGGAAGTTGAGTTTTTGCTTACTGTTTTTTCTCAAAAAAATGGTTTGGTTTCTCGACTGATGAGGATAAGGCAGCTCTGATTGATTTAGAATCTAGAAAAAAAAAATCCTCTTGGATTGAGAACGTGAAGCCAGACAGAAGAGTAGGGATATCTGGTTGCTTTGTGGGGATGATAATACACCTTTTTTCCATAAATTTGCTAATCAGAGAAAGAATGTTAATTCTATATGGAAGATTAAAGATGATAGGGATAATATGGTGGAAGGTTTCGATGCTATTGCTGGGGCTGGTGTTCAACATTTTCAGACACTTTTCTAGGCTGATACAAATCTTCATCTTTCTGAACCTTTGAAAATGTCGGATAATTTTCCATCAACCATTACTGTTGAGGAGAATTTTGATCTTATGACTCCTGGTACTTTGGATGAGATTATATCTATTCTTGCTCTTAGTAATAATGATAAGAGTCTCGGGCTGGATGGAATCCCTGTTGAGGTCTATAGGGTTCTTTTTGATGTAATGGGTATGGATCTGTTAACGGTTATTGAGGAATCAAGAAAGAATGGAAAAATTCCAGCTGTTTTTAACTCAACCTTTATATCCTTAATACCTAAATCGGATTTCCCTTTGATGGTTACAAACCCATTTCTTTATGTAATTTCAGTTATAAGGTTATTGGTAAAATCATTTCTACCAGGATTAAGAAGGTATTGGGTAGATATATCTCAACATGGGTTTTTTCCTGGTAGGCAAATTCATGATGTTGTGGGGGCCATTCAGGAAGGCATTCACTCTATTCATTGTAAGGGTTTAAAGTCTGTGGTACTTAAAATTGATTTATCTAAAGCCTATGATAGAGTAATTTGGATTTATCTAAGGGTTATTTTAACCAAAATGGGTTTTGATGTATTCTTTATCACTTGGGTTATGAGTAGCCTAACCTCTGTTACTTTTTCTGTTCTGATAAATGGTGTGGCATCTAGATTCTTTAGGTCTCGAAGAGGATTTAGACAAGGGTTCCCACTTTCCCCTTTGCTTTTCCTTATTGTTGTTGAAGGTTTGAGTAGGGCTCTTTTATCTGCAAAATTCAATGGTGTTGTTCAGGGGTATCTCTTTTGGAAATAATGTTTCATTAACTCATGTTCTTTTTGTGGATGACATTGTTATGATCATTGATGGCTCTACACAGTCTTTATCAACTTTGTATGAAATTTTGATGGATTTTACAAAAGCCTCAGGGATGATGATTAAAGAGGAAAAATCATCTTTCTATTACTCCGGGCTTGATGAAACAGAGTTGTTCTCTTTACATAATATTTTTTCATATACTGTCCTTAAAATTGATAGTGGTATGAAATACCTTGGTTTTTATTTAAAACCTTGTAGATACTTACTGAAAGACTGGGATTGGCTCATTGCAAAAGATGAAAAACACATTAATAATTGGAGTTTTAGATGGATGTCTAGGGGTGGTAAGCTGATTTTGACAAAATCTATTCTTGAAGCTCTGCCCGTTTATTGGATGTACTTTTGGATTCCAGTAGGAGTAATTGAGAAAATCAGAAAACTTTGTTTTAAATTCTTATGGTCTGGTAGTGGTGGTACATCCTATGGAATGCCTTGGAATTCATGGAAGGTCTTGGAAAATCCAAAATCTATGGGTGGCTGGGGTTTGAAAGTACCTGCACTTTTTGCCAAAGCACTTGCTGCTAAGAGTGTTTGGAATATCATCCATGGCTCTGGGCTATGGGTTTAGATCGTTACTCAGAAATACATTAGGCCACTCACATTGCCAGATTGGATTAGAGAAAAGGATAAAAAGAAATCAAGTATTTCTATTTGTTGGAAATCTGTTCTCTGGTCTTTTTATCTTATTGGTGATTTTCTTGTTTGGAAAATTGGGAATGGAGTTGATGTTTGTATTGGATTGGATCCTTGGGTAGGTTGTAAATGGCATCATAGATTACTCTCTCATTTAATTGATATTATGCATTATGCAGGATATTACTTTCTGAATGATATTGGGACATCAACTGTGTCATTTTTGAAGGAACGTGGTAAATGCAAATGTACTTGGTCTTGTTGTGAATCAGGATATAAATGCATGGAATGGATATTTAGCTATTCTAAAATCGAGTCATATCAGACTTAATAATGAGGATGATGTGCTGGTATGGAATCAGGCTAAAATGGGTAAGTATTCCCCAAAAGTTGGATACATGCATTTGATTCTGGAATAGCATGAAATGGAAACTTTTTGGTGGTGGAATATGATTTGGCATCTTAAGTGTCCCCTCAACACAAAAAATTTCTGTTGGTTTTTGTTCTCGAGGAAAGCCCTTACCTGGGATATACTTAATAGCAAGGGGTGGGAAGGACCTAGACGGTGCTACTTATGTAAAGGTGATGCTGAAATTTTTTTCATTTAGGGGTTGCTTGTCCTTATACTAAATATGTATGGAAGGAGATTGAAATCAAGGTAAAAATTCATAATCTATGGACCGGGGACTCGATTCTATCCTGTTTGAAGAATTGGATTTTCAATAATAAGGTAAAATCAATTAGATCCCTGCCTATTATTGTAACCAAGTTTATATGGAAGGATAGAAATCATAGCTGTTTTGATAATTTTATTCCATCTCCTACGCAGGTTAAAACATCTTGTTTGGGTATGCTTTCATCTTATCCTCGGGATAATGATGTTGTGAAAATTAGAATTATTACTTAGGAAATCATTGGTAAAAATAAACCTTGGGATTTTTTTGATGGATTTTCTTCTAGTAATCCACATTTGTGTGGTGCTGGGGGTATACTTTACCTTAAGAAAGATCATTATTTCACTTTCAAAGCTAGGTTGGGGGTAGGGACTAACAATCTTGCTCAGTTATATGCTATGAAATTACTTCTAATTTTGGCATTAGACAAGTAGATTACTAAAATCCAGGTTTTTGGTGACTCTCTGCTAGTCATCAACTAGATTACTGGTAAATTCAGAATGCATAATTTACAACTTGCACAGATTTTACAAGAGGTCAATAGACTCTCGGATTTCTTTGAGCAAGCTATTTTCGATCACATTTATTGAGAAAGAAATGCATTAGCTGATAAGTTGGAAAATGATGGTGGGAAAGTTTATAATGGGTATTGGTATATCTCTGAGTTTAAGGGATCTGAAAGACATGATACATACCAGGTTTTTTAGCTTACCTAAAGGACCTAGTTACTGTGGACTTTAATTTCCTGCATAGAACTATATATATATTTGCATATTTCAATTCATGTTTACAAGGCTGATTCTGATGACTATGATGGCTATGTTTTTTGGTGATTCACAGTTGGATAACTTTACTAAATATTGTATAAGAGACCTTTTGGACAGTATAATTTACTGTTTGAAGATACTAGATGACTACTATTTTTCTTGGACAGTTTTGATTACGTTAACACATTTGGATAGTTTGATGGCTACTGTTTATGGACAGTTTTGAGGATTGTTAACTGATTATGGATAGTTTTTTGTATTATGCTAAGAAGCATTATGATCTTTGTATAATTTTTTATGAGCAATCTGAATTGATCATATGATCACTTATCTTTTTTGATAGTGGATCATCTACGAAATGTAATTTGTATCTAGTATATAAAATTATGAATTTTTTCTATGGAAAAAAAAACTTCTTTGAATGTATGCACATAATCGTATTTTTTAAGATGTCCCTGGTAATCAGTCGGCCCTTCCTTTGAGGCCGACAAATAGGCCCTCTCAAATGTCATTCCGTCTGTCTTTTCAACAACCCAGAGCTGGTCGTCGGGGCACATGTTTTGGGTGGCTCATTTGCTGTTAAACATGATGGTACTTTGTGTTCAGTCAATCTTTCAATGATATTTTATTTAAAAAAATTTCAATGGGATTTAGAATGTTTAAACTTTTTTCCATTGTTAAAAGATATCAGACATTTCTAGAGTCTTTAACTCAACAATTTCTCCATGCGAATAGTGATCCCTCCATGACCATTATATTATCATGAGATGGATGACGTTTGTTTTTTTCCATCATAACTTTTGGGAGACTTTTGGAAAGTTCCTTGTTATCTTTCGGCATTTAATTGTTTGGAAGCACGAGGCGAGATATTTACAATGAAAAGTTCAAATAGTCAATTGAGAATATATGGATCACTTCTAGATGTTAGAATTGTTGTCCTTGGACTCACTTCCATACGTTCATAATTTCCTGGAAAAGTCACGACATCGATCTGTATGCACACACCAACGAGACCAACACCTACTCTCCACGAGAATTGACCAGCTGCGTCTCAATGTATTGTTCTCGAGGATTCTATGCCTAAACTTTCGTAACTACTTTCAGAGTCTTGTAATGACTTTCAACCAGAATTTTACTCTGGATTTAAGCTGTCAAAGTAAAACATTGCAACTTGATCAAACTGGGAAGTGATAAATCCGGTGTCATCTCTGATTCCCTTAACAAATCTTTGTGAATTTCCACATGTATTCTCACGCCATAGGCCACGATGCAATAAAACAAGTCATATCTCATAATTGTGTTTGTGTTCAGTGCAGATTAAAAATGAAATGACTGCATTGAGTCAAAATGCTGTCGCTTGACCTAAATTTTGTAGATGACCTCATGGTGAAACCTAAATAAGGCGCTCCATGACCTCATCGTGTCTAAGTGGACCTTGTTTCTCTTTCTATTTTTTTTTTCTGTTCTCTCGTGGGATTCAGACAGGTTGATTACGTACAAGTTTACAAAAGAAAACTATATTTAAACGAGTTTTCATGGCATTCCTAGGTAATATAAGTTGATATTCACCACTCAGATTTGTAGCAGTTTTTAGTTGGTGACTTCTTTCTATTCTTCTTATTGTTTAGGGTTCAGTTGTCATGAGGATTCTCATTCGTATAACTCAACTTCATTTTCACTTTCTTCTAAGTGGACTTAATTATTATTTGGATGAAATTTTTCCCATTATATGTTCTTTCTTTTCTGTAAAATTTTGGTTTTCCTTTTACCTCTATCTTTATCATTTGCACCATCCACTTTCGGAGGTGTAGGTTTGGGGACATGGGGAATGTTGTTATTAAGTGGATTGGGAAATTTTGTTATTGGGGTGTTGGTTAGCTTATAAATGTTTTTATGATGAGCGGGTGTTTCTTATTTTGTTTGGAAACAATGTAGCTACCTTTTGCTATTTCCACTC
>LPNX010099109.1:105526-162129 GCA_001517045.1 Pseudotsuga menziesii
CATCATCGTCGTCATCATCATCATCATCATCACCCTCATCCTCATCATCATCATCATAGTCATCATCCTCCTCATCATCACCATCATTGTTCATCATCATCTTCATCGTCACCCTCATCCTCATCCTCATCATCACCCTCATCCTCATGATCATCATCATCACCCTCATCCTCATCATCATCATCATGGTCATCATCATCATCGTCATCATCATCATCACCCTCATCCTCATCCTCATCCTCATCATCATTCTCATCCTCATCATCATTGTTCATCACCCTCATCCTCACCATCATCACCATCCTCCTCCTCCTCCTCATCATCATAATCCTCCTCCTCCTCCTCCTCATCATCATCACCCTCATCATCATCATAGTCATCATCCTCCTCCTCATCACCATCATTGTTCATCATCATCTTCATAAGCATAGATAAATGTAAATTTCATATATTCAGTGAGCACTAAATCGCATATGCGATATATCTCATATGCACTAAATCGCATATACGATATATCGCATATGCGTTTTGGAGAACATGTAAAAAACATGCCCGTTCATTAAAAAGATGGAAACCAATATCGCATATGCGAGATATCGGAGGTGCATTATATCGCATATGTGATAAGTGTTTTATACAAAATGTTGGGTGGCATCCTGTGGGCCAGGTTTACTGTATCAAAAGACATAGTTCGTCTGAATCTACGCACAGAGAACTATTCAACATGCAATTTTTTATCATTACTTACATAATTCCATAGTTTTGTACAGGTTTGGGTGGATTTCAATGGGGAATGTACGTAATAGAGGACGAAAGTCAGCAAGGAAGGCGCTTACACCAGAAGAAGTAGAAAATAAAAAACAAAAAAAGAGGGAAGATTCAAGAAATTGTCGGCATTCATTACATGAGCAAATAGTTCCCATTCCCCCTCAACAGATACCTGACGTAGAGGCTGAGGAAGATAATGCAACATTAAAGGAAGTTGGTTATATGGAAGTTGATATTATTGATCCATTAGTAAACGAACAATCTTGTGACGAGTTCAATAATTATGTTACTCCCGATGCAAATGTGACTCAGCAACAACCATGTTCGGTGGTTCAATCTCCTAATCGAAGTTATGAGCATGTAGTGGATGTAAATGTCACTCCAGCATTTCAAACGGCAACAAATTTTGCATCAAAACAAAAGAGAACTCCTAAACAAATACAAGTGGACGAGAGCGGATTGAATTCCATGGAAGGTAAGGTGGCTAAATGCACTATCCTTCGTCATTATTCTCAAATAATAAAACAATATTTTGATGACAAATCCGAAGCCGGTAAATGCCAATTGTTTTTAGCTTTGCTTAAATCTAGAAATATGGCAACTATTAGAATAAATTTAGGCATAACAACAATGAATAATATTGAATCAAGTAATCA
The DNA here is from genome assembly GCA_001517045.1 of Pseudotsuga menziesii. Classification (NCBI taxonomy): domain Eukaryota; kingdom Viridiplantae; phylum Streptophyta; class Pinopsida; order Pinales; family Pinaceae; genus Pseudotsuga; species Pseudotsuga menziesii. Next base: position 106,951 of record LPNX010099109.1, read on the forward strand.
CATTGTTAAATCTCTTGCTGCTGCATTCACATCGATTGGTAAAAAAACTCGTTCACAAGACTGTAATGTGGCTTGTCGTGTATTGGTCGAATCAATTGTATGTAGATCCACAAGACAACGTCGTTTACTTAAATGCACATCACAAATTGTGCCTTTACATCCAATGACACTTAAAAAATATCTAGTAATAAGAGACAACCTTGATGTAGAAGGACAAATGGAAACATTATGGGCATTTAGCGGTAGGTTGCCTCGCAAAGACATGAAGTTAGTCGAAGCAGTGAAGGGCCTAGTGCAAACGTTTTGGCATGATAACACTAGGCCTTTTTCTAACACGCAGGATGTGTTAAAACATTGTAGGGGTTCTAGAAACATTGAACCTCATGTTATACATTATCTTGACATGACACAAACTCAACTGTTCGAGATGTTTAGAGTTTCCCATGTAGAGCTAAGGGCAAAGATATTTTGAAAAATGCAAGCCTTGGTATGTTAGAATCAATACCATCCGGAACACTTGTTGTTGTAGATACCACATAGAGTTTGACCTATATTACCATACATTTGCACATATACGTCGTTTTTTGCATCCTAACCATGTGCAGGAATGCTCAAGTACAGTACCGTCAATGTCATCCAGAGATTTCATCCATAGCATAATGTGTCTGAGGCAAGATGGGTAGACACATTACTTAAAACAATGTGTAGACGGTTCTTGCAACAATTGTGGTGGGCTATCATTATGGTCTGATTGCATCCATGAAAGTGAAGATCAAGCATTCAGGAATGCAATTGTCGAGAAGTAGAACTATCAGTATGAGACATATTAGCTAAATGGTGGGAAAGAAAGTAGGACGATTAAATTGGTGACTTCACAGGTAAATTGTTGAATATTGACAAATTAATATTCATGTACACTCTTTTTTATGTGGTTTATTGACATATTAATATTCATGTACTAGGTGCGAGTATGTGATTTTATTCCAGAGTTTCATGGAAAGATCTAACAGTACATTCAACATGTCGATATGGCACGGTGGAAAGATGAGTAATTTAGAATATGCCGGGACACCTTCCCTCTCGGAACAATACTATCAGTGGTTGACTTTGCGGAAAATTACACGCTACAACCACAAAATGAAATTCAAAGTCAATATTATCACTCAGAGCAGGTGAGCATAATGGTGCATATCACGTGTCGACATGGGCAAGATAGCAATGAAGAGAAACGTGTGATACTGAAAGAAAGTCACTTCTACATAAGTGTTATAGCTCAAAATGACACATCTCTGCCTATGACCACTTTCCCATGATTTCGTCGCATGTCAACACTTCCATGATGACACTTCATGAAATTCATTGAAAGTCACCAAAAAAACACCTAACTTGGAGGACCCATATCTTGATTTTTTTTAACTCCATTTGACCTCATCTTCATTCCATTGGAAAGATATTTCAGTTAGCTAAAACTCTTTAGAAGACACCAAAGTCTGAAAATTCCCAGAAATACCCTAAAAATGAGTTTTTCATGTGTACGCGACTTTCCTTAAGAAAAACCCGCATACGTACACGAGTTGATATATATAATAGTCACGTACGCCTTAAATACACGTCTTTTTGCATTGAAACCAACATGTACTCCTCGTGTACGCGACTGTTGATTCTGCAACCCACGTACGCCTCCTCAAAATGTAAAAAAAAATACGAATTTTGAATTTTGGGTAGTTTGGGTAGTTATGCAACTGACTCCTTTAGTTGTAACTACTTTGTGTTCGCCCCTAACTCTTCCTTAAGAATATAAATAGAGGTAGGGAGGTCCATGAGGGGAGACTTGAATCTTTGCATTGTTATGCTAGAGGATTTGGAGCTCTCTTTGCCCACACCTTTTCCCTAGAATCATTCTCCTTGTGTTGTAGAGCTTGGATGTTGAGTTCCTTGGAGAAGAGAAGCAGCAGAACTAGATCAAGGTTTCGCGAGGTGCCAAACTTGAAAAGAAGGTATACTTGTACTTGTTTTCAAGATTAATAAATATGTGATTTCCTTCTTCTTCCCAAATTATTGTTCAATGTTTGACTGAATATTTTTTTATGATCATATGATGATGTTATTCAGATTATTATTTCATGTTTCTTTGATTACCATTGTTTTATATGTGGTCATATTGGTTTGAGGAAGGTATAACTTGTTTTGCAGGTCTCTTAGGGAAGAGGAGTAGGAGAAGGGCTAGAGAAAGCTTGGACCAGGCTTCAATTAATTAGGTGTGGACCTTTCTTATCTCTAAATCTTTCTTATATATGCTTGCTGAACATTTTTCATCTCTCTTTCAACCCCAGTACGTTGATAGCCTCTTAAACCCTAGCCATAGGATACTTTCCTTTACAACAGAACTGGTGAATCCGCTATGGAGAGCCTTGTCTGTTTGGGGTTTCTTTGTCTTTCTTTCAACCTTTTGAAAAATTTTAGGTCCTTCTTACAGTTTAGGAACACCTTTTGAGTTTGTTGGAACACCTTTCCTGCCTTCCTAGGTCAGTTTTTAATCCTTTTTGTGCCTTTTGTCGTCCATATGCGACTTTCAGGATAAATAGTCTCGTTTCTATGTTGTATACATGACTTGCATTACCTACAACCCATGTGTCGTGCATGGCCTGCCTTAAGGCAACCTGTGTATGCACCTAAATTTGTGTTCTTTCATAAATTTTTAGGGTTTTTGGGTGATTTGAGGGCTGTTTGTAAGGTCTTCAAGGGTCCTCTGCATGTGCATGACTCCTGAGAGGTTGTTTTATCTCTATTAGGTGCTCTTTCTCTATATTGTAAGTCTCTTTCAAGTATTTGAACTTGTTTTTGCTGCTTTCTCTCCCACCTCCTTTGTTGGCTTGATCTTTTTGGACAAGGTACTGAGAAACTGCTGTTTGTAGGTTTAGATTGATACTTAGGATTTCTTGACCTTTGTTTATGTGAGTCTTATTGCTCAGTCTCTTCATTCCAAACTTGTTGGCTTGTTTACCTTTGTGAGCCTTCCTTTCAAGAGAGGTTGATATCCAACTTTAGGGAAACCCAGGGTTTGTTTGTGGGGTGTAGAGTAGTTGTCTATTTGCTTTTCTTACAGTACTTGCTTGCATTAGTTGGTAGGATGTTTTTTCTTTTGCATTTATAAAAGAAAAAGAAAAAAAAGACATGATTTCTTTATATGCATGTAGATTGGGTTTTTAGTCTAGATTGCATGGCATATCATTGTTTTAAAAAAAAGAAAAGAATTTGTTCTTTTGTGGCTTTCAAGTTTTCTATTTGAAAAAGAAAGAGAATAGTTTTTTCTTTTTGCATTTCATTTGACTTTGCTTAGTCATTTTGTTTCAAGTTTGAGTCAAAACATCACATAAGTTTCATGCCATTTACCCTCTGACTAAAAACAACCCTTAAAACAAACGATATAATTTAAAAATTATTAGTAATTTTTATTTTATAGGGTCATACACCAACTAGCTTAGGCTAGAATTGTGGATTAGGGAGTTTCAACTCTCCACAAGTGTTAAAATTTCAGACGTAGTTGGCCAATCACTAGGTAAACCCTTTTGTATGTTGATTGTATCTGGGAAGCTCCTCTCAAATGGGAGTTAACCACAAGGCCACCTGGAGGCTTGGACTGAGGAGATAAACCTCCAATTCCTTGTCAAAGTGTAGACCAAGGTTTTTGTGCATCTAGGGATTCTGTCTTAGACAAGGTTTCAGGATTTCCTACCCTACCCATGCATATGAACCAGGATTGTGACTGCCCCCCAGGATGTCAACATATTTAAGGTAGCCTTTAGTCTGTTTGACATCTAGGGTTCATAAACAAGTACACCAGAAGTCTATTTCTGGTTGACCTTGGACGGGCTTGGAAGTTAACCCCGGTAGAAGGTGTGGAAGGGTGGTGGGTGATTCCTCTACTTGTGCTTAAGAACATCTACAGGGATGCCAAGTAACTGTCGATCAGCTTTCTTTTGGAAAGCGTATCTTATACCTATTTGTATGTTTGGCTTTAGGAATTATTTAGTGAGTGCTATGTGGTTTGTCTGTACTTAGTCTTCCTTCAGGTGTGTGCTTGGTACTTTTGGTTTCCTATTGACCTCAGACTTTGTCTCCTTGTTTGAAACTATGTCTAACACTCCTTTGAACACCAACCAAGAGATCCCCATGCTGGGAACTCCTTGTACTATTCCTCTCACGGGGAACATTGGTGTTCTCTTGATGACCACCTTGAATCTACTTGGATTCACCCTAGGGTTACTGGTGTGGTTGTTTTCCACTCCAACTATCCTGAATGCTCCTGATGCTTCTCAGGTAAGCTCCTTATATCAAGGGCATCAAAACATTGCTTCCCCTTCACCTGTAGTTGATTCTCCTCCTCCTTCTACCTCATGCAGTGAAAGTATTGATACTAGTAACCGATAGTCTAAAAGGAGTAAACGAAGGAGGAATAAGAAGAAGGAACATAAGCAAGGGGGCACCAATTCAACCTCTGCAAGTCAAGTTGAACCTCACCATGCAGCCTCTGTGGTTCATGCTGGGGGCACCTATCCAACATATGTAGGTCATGTTGGATCTAAGCACTCAACCTCTACAAGTCAAGTTGATCTTCACCATCCAGCCTCTGTTGATCATGCTGGTGGGATCCTTCCAACCTTTCCAAGTCACGTCAGATCTAGTCACTCAACCTCTGTGGTCCATGTTGAGGGCACCCATTCAACCTCTGATGTTCAAGTTGAACCTCCCCATCCAACCTCTGCAAGTCATGTTGGATCCATCCACCCAGCCTCTGAAGTTCATGCTGGGGGCACACACTCAACTGTTGCAAAGCATGTTGATCCTAACCATTCAACCTCTGTTGTTCATGTTGGTGGTACCCATCCAACCTCTAAAAGTCATGTTGGACCTAGTCTCTCAGCCTCTATGGTTCATGCTGAAGACAATCTATCATCCACTGCGAGTCATGTTGACACTTTTGAAAAGACTACCCATTCAAAACACAAGCCCAAGTTTCCTTGTAAGCTTTGTGAGGGAAACCACCTTACTTATAAATTCCCTTCCACTGTAGAGGTGCGAAGAGTTTGGTTCCAAAGTCATCCTATTTTTGAACATCCTAAAGTCTCTAAACAACCAGCCTCTCTTAGTTAGGTTTGACCCAGTCAGCCAGCCTCTGTAGTTCATGATGGGGGAAAACTCTCAGCCTCTGTAGGTCATGTTGAGAGCAAACAGTCAGCCACTACTATTCATGCTAACACCATTGAGAAAACAAGTCATTCAAAGTGCACACTTAAGTTATCTTATAAGCTATGCGAGAGAGATGATCATCTTATTCACGAGTGCCCTGCTATAGCAGAGGTGTGAAGAGTGTGGTCCAAGACTCAATAATTTCCTTCTCCTGAACAACCTATAGTTTCTCAACAACCTACTCAACCTTTGGTTGATCAAGTGGTCGAACCAATCTCAGATTTGGTCAATCCCACTCTTCTTTCAGAGAGTGATCCTGATGTGATTGAACCAATGTAATCTTTGGTCAATCCCACTCTCCCTTTAGAGAGTGAATTTCACGAAGTGGTTGAATCGATTCCATTGTCAATCAATCCCACTCTTCCTTCGGAGAGTGAAGTGTCTGTTAGTCAAATTTTCTTCACTACCATTTTAGAACTTACTAAACAAGGGGGCACTGAACTCGCTTCAGATCAACCCCCACCAAGCTCTCGGATTGCTTCCTTTGATTGGGATAGCCTAGTTGAGCCGCACCTTCCTTCTGATGCACATTTCCAGATAAAGGTCAAAGTTAGATCATACATGATTACTCATTGTATTGTTGATGAAGGAGCCTCAGTTAGTATCTTGTTTGCTCGTGCTTGGTGAAGCATGGGATCTCCCGACCTTATGTCGACTGCTGGTTAGTTACTGGCATTTGATAGAAGAACTTGTATAGCCTTGGGAATTGTTTCTCAAACACCTGTTACCTTGGGTGGGAAGACCGTATTAGTTGACTTCATGGTAATAGAAGACCCCTTGGACTTCAATATTATCCTTGGACATGATTATGTCTATGCCATGCAAGCTGTGGTGTCAACATTATTTTGTGTGATGTACTATAATCATGGAGAATAAATTGTCACTATCGATTAGTTGGATTTTCTTGATCCTTCTTCTAACCAAACTAGAGACTAGGTTTTTCCTTTATTGATTCCCAGTGTTTCTATAGACACTACCCCGCCATAGGTGAGCTATGTGGCCTCATGTCCTTTGCGTTCAATTGCTACTGAGAAGAAACCTTTGTTTTCATGCTTACATTCTTAGGAGTTGGTCCTAGCAGTTGACCAGGTGAGTCATCCTCTATAGAGTGTGGAGCCTTCTCTCCACTCTGTTAATCCATTTGAAAGTTTAGATATGTGTCCTATCTTGAATGATCTCCTTCCTTCGGATGAAGTCTTCTTAGAGTCTTTGATACAGTCTGATCTTCTTTTGGATGTCGGTTTAGTTGTGACTAAGTCTAACCTTGATTTGCCTATTAATCATGAACTTTCTTCTTATGTTGGTCTTGTTGAGTCTCTTGACTCTTCCTTTGAACAGCAAGTCAGTGATCCTGATGAGTTTGATTTTTCTTATGAAGTTTTCAACTCTCATGATACTAAGTTTGTTCTTGCAGACTCTATCTCCCTTGTTGATTTTTTCTCTCCTTCTGAGGTTGATCTTACTGATTATAAACCCTCTAGCCTTGGTGCTATAGAATATTCTTCAGTTGATTCTACCTTGACTTTACCTTTTGTAGAAGATAGCAAAGTCACATGTGTTTTTGCCAAAGTGACCCGCATTGGATCGTTTCTTCTGAATATGATCCTGCTGTTGTTGTTTCTTGGAGATAGGATTTTTAGTTGGATTCACAACTGTTTATTGGCCTTGTCTTGTTGTTCAAGCTGTAACTGCATTTGCATGTGCCTTGATCGCGCTTATGAGCTTGATGCCGAATTCCACGCTTTTAGCTTGTTGTATAAGCCCTCATCTTTGTTCTCATCGTTGCTAAGCCTTGTATCATTTTTCCTTTGCAACTTGACACCTTTTACCTTGAGGAGATGTTCCTCGAGTGTCGTTATCTTGCTCACTTTCCTTGCATTATGCATAGGACTGTTCCTTGAACTTTGAACTAGTTTCACTTGCCCTTGACACTCGTCTCCTCGCATTTAGAGCATTCTTTTTGTTCTCCCTCGAGCTTGTTAAAAACAGTAAGGAGGTCACGAGTTGAATTTTCCAGACTCATTAAAAATTCACGGGAAAGATATTGAGTTTCTTTAAGCACAGTTCTGACTCTTGAAAATAGACTTAACTACTAAGTAAACTTGTCCATTTAGGCTTGCTAAGAATATGTGAATGGGCATCCACATTGGTGGTAGGTTATCACTTTCTCAGACCATGTGGAATAATACGAGAAAGGAACACTCTCTTTTCTTCAGAATTGAGAAGAGTATTATCAGGATTAGGTTTATCACTTTTCTGGACCTGAGGGACTAAACTTACGAAAAAGGAACCCGTGGTATGAGCTTAGTTTTCTCTTTTTCGTGCTCTAGACCAAAACATGAAAAAGATTTTGAGTGTACTTTATGCTTTTGTCATGCTCGTTAAACCCCAAAGAACAAAGAATCGAGTTTATTGATGTTATCCCCATTTCTTGTAATCAAATGGATCTTTCCGAGTGATCTTGCCTTCCTTCACACTTGTAAAATTCAGGCTATATGCTTCTTTTGAAGGAGCATTGGGTAGGTGGTAATTTAACCTTCTTCGGACCTTCGTGACTAAGTACAAAAAAGGTGCACCTTTTCTTCTTAGGAAGTTAAGAGATTTCTTTTGTGGTTTGTTTTATACTTTTCCGGCCTCAGGAGACTAAATTGTATGAAAAAGCACCCCCCTGGAGTCTTCTTTGGAGTTTTTAGACTCTCTAAACTATGAAAACACCATCGAGCATGTACTAGTTTGGGCTCGTAAAATCCACGAATTAGTGCTTTATCAAGCATTCTTCTGTCTTTTCTTCGAGCTTGCCAAAAATGAACATGGTCCCAAGTTTGCTTTCTTGGACTTGTTGAACCTTTACAAGAAAGAGGGGAAGGGAATTTCATTCACATGTTTTTTACATCATGGCAGCAAGTCTTGTTTCCTTGAACAAAGCACCAATTTTGAGTTTATCAACAGTTGGGTCCTAGTGTTTTGACCATAACCCGATTCATAGTTTTTTACTCCTCCCATTGGTTTCTTTTCCAATTATATGGGGAATCTGTCAATGTCTCCTACATTGAATATTTGTTTCGTTGGTCCTTTTGTGTCAAAATCTGCCTAAGTCACTTTTGTGTCGTGCTCACTATTCAAGGATTAAACCTTTGTTGGCCATTCTGTAGTTGCCTTGACCTTTTGTGTTGGCCATTCCCTGGTATCAGTTCATTACATCATGTCTTTGGCAGTCCTTGTCATGAAATTCACTACCACTTCCATATCTAATTAGTCTTTGACTTACCTCGTGTTGGATGATGAAGGATTCCTTAATGCCTTCCTTCCAACGGATCTCATCCTATCGACTACAACACATTTTTCTCTAGGGATGAGATTTAGGGTTTTATGACAGTACCTTGGGGATTGTAGTCATTTGTGGCAATTTCCTTCGCTATTGGGTAGTGGGAATACCTTAATGTCTCATACTTGATGGATTATTCAAGTGTTAGACTTCAAGTCCTTGTATTCACACTTGTTAGGATGTACTAGGTACCTTGGGGACCATTTTCATTAATGGTGGTTTTCCTCGTGTTTATTAACGGTTCTCATCATTGACCGGTAATCAAATGGTTTCCTCTATGTTTGACTTCAACTCCTTTATTCACATGGTTAGGATTTGTACCTTTTTGGGCGGTTTGGATTGAAGACCTTGGGCCACCAGTAGCTTCATCATTTTTTGCTAATGCCCAAGTTGCGCAAGACCTTGTTTACATTTTATATGACATTTTTCTGAGACATAGATCCACCTTGTATTTTTGTGGCTATGAGCGATTGTTGAGTATGGATCCACCTTTTTCATTTGTGGCCATGAATCCTTTACATTTGATATGGCATCTTTTTGCATATTGAGCGACCATGACAGTTTCATCAGTTATACATATGTTGGATCTGCCTATATCTTTATGGCGATGTTTTGTATATGGACTTGTATGTCTTAGAGATCAGTTTTTTCTAACATTTATCTCTCTTTCAGGTACCTTCATTCGATCCTTTTGATCTCGGATTCTCTGCTCTCTCCATACTCAGCTATTTCCTTTATAATGCATTTTGGCTATCATCTTCCCCTCTAATCTCATACATTAGGGGGCATCTGTTATAGCTCAAAATGACACATCTCTACCTATGACCACTTTCCCATTATTTCATCGCATGTCGACACTTCATGAAAGTCATTGAAAGTCACTGAAAAAAACACCTAACATGGAGGACCCATATTTTGCATTTTATAACTCCATTTTACCTCATCTCTATGCCATTGGAAAGATACTTCAGTTAGATAAAACTTTCCAGAAGACACCAAAGTCTGAAAATGCCCAGAAGTACCCTCAAAATGAGTTTTTCATGTGTATGCAACTTTTATTAAGGAAAACCCACGTACGTACACGAGTTGCTGTATATAATATTCACATATGCCTTAAATACATGAATTTCTACATTGCAACCTACGTGTACTCCTCATGTACGCGACTGTTGTTTCTGCAACCCGCGTACACCTCCTGAAAATGTCAAAAAAATACGAATTTTGAATTTTGGGTAGTTTGGGTAGTTATGCAATTGACTCCTTCAGTTGTAACTACTTTGTATTCACCCCTAACTTTTCTTTAAGCATATAAATAGAGGTAGGGGGGTCCATGAGGGGAGACTTGAATCTTTGCATTATTATGCTGGAGGATTTGTAGCTCTCTTTGGCCACACCTTTGTCCTAGAAGCATTTTCCTTGTGTTGCAGAGCTTGGAGGCTGAGTTCCTTGGAGAAGAGAAGCAGCAGAACCAGATCAAGGTTTCTTGAGGTGCCGAACTTGAAGAGAAGGTATACTTGTACTTGTTTTCAATATTAATAAAGATGTGATGTCCTTCTTCTTCCCAAATTATTGTTCAATGTTTGATTGAATATTTGTTTATGATCATATGATGATGTTAGTTAGATTATTATTTCATGTTTCTTTGATTACCATTTTTTTATATGTGGTCATATTGTTTTGAGGAAGGTATAACTTATTTTGCAGGTCTCTTAGGGAAGAGGAGCAGGAGAAGGGCTAGAGAAAGCTTGCACCAGCCTTTAGTTAATTAGGTGTGGAGCTTTCTTATCTCTAAATCTTGCTTATATATGCTTGCTGAACATTGTGCATCTCTCTTTCAACCCCAGTACGTTAATGGCCTCTTAAACCATAGCCATAGGATACTTTCCTTTACAACAATAAGTGAATAGCGTACCCATCACATCCATTATGTGCAACATTTCTTTAAATTATTCTATGATCACGTGATAGCTATGGATATACCATTTTATCGTCATTTCATTTGGTTAGATGGTTGTGCTGGATAGTTCAAGAATGCATGTGTATTTGAATGGTTGTGTTTGTTGCACATAAAATACAAGGTCCCACATGTATGGAACTACTTTGAAACTGGTCATGGAAAAGGAGACCATGATGGTGCTGGTGCATGCATTAAAACTACCCTTCCAAGGGAAGAGATGAAGTTTATAGGTGCTTGCCTTAAAGACGCTGCATCTATAGTCCAATGGTGTGCATCTGTCATGCGAGAACAAGAAACAAGGAAACACTTAGTGCAAAGAATATTCTAGGAGGTGACAAATGTGGACTGAACACAAACACATCGGGTGAACACAGTGCATGGAACTCAATAGTTTCATTCAATTAGAAGCTCAAACAACTCGACCCTACACATTTGGACAAGATTGAAGGCTTGCTTTTGCAGTTCCTATAGCATCGGTGAATGGGATGATTGTGAGCATACGGATACCGTTGATACATGGGATCGAGTGACACTTGGCACCAATTTCAATGGGGTTAATGAAATAGACCATTTGGAATATGATCAGATACATATTTCTATAGACTATGATCACATATTGGATCTCATACAAGCAGGTACATGAGTAGTACCTAAATAAGAAAATGCATTTATGTATTGTTTACTCAACCTATGTAGAATTTAATTTATGTAGAAATTAGAAATGCAAGACCTTGTTTGCATGCAGGTATTGTTAACTCAACCTATTTCCTTTCACAAGTCAGATATATGCTGTGGTTGCCCCAAAAAATAATGAATGGGGTTTTGAATATTGGTTGGCATGTTGCTTAGAGGGGAAACAAACCATTTTAGAACCTATTGCAGATGATGAAAATATTGAATTCCCAACCGGCTCGATGGTTATAAAAGGGGAGTACTTGACACTTGCAGCACAATAGAAAATGAAGGATGGATATGTATATTAGGATTATAGACTGGGAGCTATTGTATACCACTTCACCAACCTAGTAGTTGGTATAAACATCAAGCTACATACACTTGGTCACAAAAATAGGTCACATGTACGATAATTGCTACCTCATATAGAGCACGAAAGATTGATGGACACCATCAGCACCACAGATGATCCTGATTGCCTACTTGTATGAGTGCATTGTCAGGTGCGTTATTTAACCTTTAAAGTGAATTCTGAAGCACAATTTCAATTATTTAGCTTTACTTTATTCCCAGTGTAATAAACTTGTGATTGACAGATACCATTCACAGACATAATATTATTTAGAGGATACTGGACACTATAAACATGATCGTACAACCTCGGGTGAGTTATCTATAAATCATGTTTGCACATTTTCATTGGGTTCTCTTTTATTTCTTATGATGTCACTAAAGTCTAGCCTTTTGTGTGCCTAGGATACAAAGACCATCTACGACACATTGGAGGCACCAAGAATGGTGTCTTTAGACACCACCAAATAGAGTTTGGAAAATAACAAGCTCTCGAGTTGTTGAAATTTACATTTCTCGATGTTTTTAGTTTAATATACATTTAATTACATTGCCATGTACAAATAAGAAACCAACTAGGCTTACATGATCACCAATACTTGCATGCACCAACTAGGGTCAACAAGGTATGAGATGGAACTAGGGTTTAGTGAACAATCATGCAAGTTAGGAGAGGGAACTAGAAACACATGATCACTAATACTTGCATGAGGCTTTCATGAACACCAATTTGCATGCTCCAACTAGGGTTCACAAGGTATGAGATTAAACTAGGGTTTGGTGAGCAGTCATGCAAGTTAGGAGAGGGAACTAGAAACACATGATCACCAATACTTGCATGCACCAACTAGGATTTCATGAACACCAATTTGCATGCACCAACTAGGGTTGACAAGGTATGAGATGGAACTAGGGTTTAGTGAGCAATTTCCAAGTTAAGAGAGGGAACTAGAAACACATGATCACCAATACTTGCATGCAACAACTAGGGTTTCATGAACACCAATTTGCATGCTCCAACTAGGGTTGACAAGGTATGAGATGGAACTAGGGTTTAGTGAGCAATTTGCAAGTTAGGAGAGGGAACTAGAAACACATGGCCATGTACAAATCAGAAACCAACTAGGCTTTCATGAACACCACTTCGCATGTTATTACTAGGGTTGACAAATAATGAGATGGAACAAGGGTTTACTTCAACCAATTTAGGGTTTGTAGGGTATGATGTATGTTAGTATCATAGGGTATTGTAGGCTATGATATGGTATATATTACACATGCATGCATGACTTAGTGTTATGGTATATTGTTAGTATGTTATATTTTATGGTATGTTATTGTATGTTAGTATGGTAAATGTATGATATGTTATGTATGCTGTATGGTATTGTATGATGTTAATGTATGTTAGTATGGTAAATGTATGGTATGTTATTGTATGATGTTATGTTATATACATTTAATTACATTTCCATGTACAAATCGGAAACCAACTAGGCTTACATGATCACCAATACTTGCATGCACCAACTAGGCTTTCATGGACACCAATTTGCATGCACCAACTAGGGTTGAAAAGGTATGAGATGGAACTAGGGTTTAGTGAGAAATCATGCAAGTTATGAGAGGGAACTAGAAACACATGATCACCAATACTTGCATGCACCAACTAGGCTTTCATGAACACCAATTTGCATGCTCCTACTAGGGTTCACAAGGTATGAGATGGAACTAGGGTTTGGTGAGCAATCATGCAAGTTAGGAGAGGGAACTATAAACACATGATCACCAATACTTGCATGCACCAACTAGGATTTCATGAACACCAATTTGCATGCCCAAACTAGGGTTGTCAAGGTATGATATGGAACTAGGGTTTAGTGAGAAATTTGCAAGTTAAGATAGGGAACTAGAAACACATGATCACCAATACTTGCATGCACCAGCTAGGATTTCATGAACACACATTTGCATGCTCCAACTAGGGTTGATAAGGCATGAGATGGAACTTGGGTTTAGTGAGAAATTTGCAAGTTAGTAGAGGGAACTAGAAACACATGGCCATTTACAAATCAGAAACCAACTAGGCTTTCATAAACACCACTTTGCATGCTATCACCAGGGTCGACAAATAATGAGATGGAACTAGGGTTTACTTCAACCAATTTCGGGTTTGTAGGGTACGATGTATGTTAGTATTTACATGATGTTAGTATCATAGGGTATTGTAGGCTATGATATGGTATATATTACACATGCATTCATGACTTAGTGTTATGGTATATTGTTAGTATATTATATGTTATGGTATGTTAGTATGGTAAATGTGTGATATGCTATGTATGATGTATGGTATTGTATTATGTTATTGTATGTTAGTATGGTAAATGTATGGTATGTTATTGTGTGATGTTATGTTATATACATTTAATTACATTTCCATGTACAAATCAGAAACCAACTAGGCTTACATGATCACCAATACTTGCATGCACAAACTAGGCTTTCATGAACACCAATTTCCATGCACCAACTAGCGTTGACAAGGTATGAGATTGAACTAGGGTTTAGTGAGAAATCATGCAATGTAAGATCCCCCTCCCACCTTGAAGAGCCAAGGGTGACTACGACTCATAAAATTAGAAATTGATCATAACTGCATCCTAGAGGAATGGAAAACCCTCAGGAGAATGAGGTTACTTCCACCCCAAGAAAAACAAGAACACTTGCGACATTCTAAAACTATTATAACAATGAAGAAACATTATATGTGCGACGGAGATAATACATTTGAGAGATGTATTTTCTTTTATGTCTAGAACATGTGATTTACCTAAATTGGGACATCACCTGGTGAAACAAATCGCCTACATATATAACATTATATGTAAAAGACTACTTTTATATTAAAGAATATTATATATATATATATATATGAGATATGAGTGGAACATTTAAGTTGCATATAATCATAGAAAGGTACATGGTAATGTAAACCTCCTATAGACATACATTATATGTAGCCCGTACATATAATAGTGCATCTAAATATATATATATAACGGAGTCCTATCTATAACTGGGATATATATATATTATTGAACACATAAATGTCACAGCATTACAAGGTAATGCGAACATACATTATATGGAGAGCTTACACGAAATAGTGAATCTATATATATAGATATATATATAATAATGGTTGGAGGCACATATGCATTTGTGATATTTATGGTACGATGTCACAAGGTAAAATGCAAACCACCTGTGTACATAGATTATAATGAATTCCCATCGTGTGGTTGGGCAATTTCAATTAGAAATAATCAGTACTCATTATTCATAAAGCGGAACTATGACGACAACTTCTGCCGCTTGCTGTAACGGATAGGTCAGAAGACGCGGAGTATTAGTCCCCAGCAGTGTGGTGAGAAAGATAGCACCCATTATATATATAATTCGCTCTAGTTCCAAGATAATCCACCATGATACATTACTTATTACTTCAATAAGGGGTTGGTACGAACCAGGAGATCAGAAGCCAATTCGGCCTGCGTACTTAGATTGGGGGAATCTTACATATATATGTATGTGGGCTGATTATGATGACATATGAATATATGAAGGGGTAGGATTCTCTATTTAAATAAGGCCACTAGGCTGTGACGGAGATGTTTCCAGAGGATCCAGTCTCGGGAACATCATAACTATGAGCAAGCTTGATTCTTAATTTAAATGTACTAATAACACATATAATAGAGGCACGGAGTGAGGCAGTGCGATTAGAGGGATTATGAATGAACTATTATTATATGAATATGAATTGTATCATAAAAAGAACGATAGATTTAGCCCTTTAATAATACCAAAGGACATGGATTATTTTATGGAATGAAAAATGAGAAATGATGGAGTAAACTTTTTAATATTGCATATGGTTATATTTTTTTAAGGGAAGAATGAAGACAGAATTAACTCCTTCAACCGAAAACATAAGTTCTTATTCATGCTTTGATTTTGGCGCGACCTAAGGGAAGATTCGGCTTGCAGGAAGGAGTTAATGACTACTGACCCTTTGATCGTAGTGACCATTTAACGGCTGAACGGTCGCCAGGTTTTGATTAGCATCAAATTTTTCCTGACAGGTGCAACGGCAATGATATTTGTAGAAAATATGGTTGAAATAAGGGGAGAGCATGGTATTCCCCATTAAATAACCAATATATTTTATATGAAGGCGGAGGGGCACTGAAGAGGATGCCCATCTCGGCATCTTGTTGAGAATTTTGTTTTGTGTGAGATGAAGAAACTTCGTGTCGGACAAGGGTTGTTAGTAGGAGTATCTTGGGCATTGCCAAGAGATGAAGTTATGATACACTTGAGGCATGAATGCTTGGCTGGGAACAAGACTTTCCCATAACGATTTCCAGAGGAATAGCGATCGCCTGGAACCTGCAATTTGTGGAAGGTATGACAAAAGTTTCTTTTGACTATGTGTAGTATATATTTATATACAGCAAGCACTGCGTGTTTAGGTTTGGGGATCCCATCTTAAAGATCTGGGATCATTTACCCTAGAAGATGGCTCAAAACCCTAACGGCTGAACTTTTACAGTGTCCCCAAGAAGAGTATAGCGTAGACCTGATTAATCTGGCACATCGAATGTGGCCGGCGCCTTGGCTCTAAACAGTAACATGAAATCCATTCAGTGTAATACTGATCAGACATCGAGTTGTCTTATGCATGCGATTTCATTTTATTCTGGCTGTGTATTTGACGTGGTAGGGTACAGTAGGTCGATGTCATCCTTTGAAGTTTTATTATAGACCTGGTTAAATCGCATGACGTCCTTTCTCTTTTGAAACTTCCAGGTCCTTTAATGTTCCTGGTTCTATATTTTCCTTTCCGGTAGAGATAAGATTATGATAATCATGAGATTGAGTTAATATTATTACTTGTCTTTGCTTGGAAGAGGCATAGCCTTGAAGGAAATATGGTTGTGTAGTTGCCTTGTATACATGCTGCCTTTGTTCACTTTGAACTAGCACATCCATCTGGAAACCACATCTCGGCACATACCCCAGTCTTTCCACCGTTATTTCACTATATTGGGTCAGAACTTTCGATGGGCAGTTTTCTCAGAGTTGCGTGTTGCCTGAAACCAAGCCATTGTAGGTTATGGTGTTGGGTTTGTGTTGATTGCTGTCTTTCTAAGAGATGTATTTTTTCCCAAAAAGAAAACGGATCATGGTGCGTTATGGTGTTTTTGATTTGGGTTTAGAATTTCTTTTGTTTTCTGGAGACATGTTTTGCATATGAACTTCAATTCCAGTGCTGAGTTTTCGGTCTGAACTCCTTGGTTTAATTTTTTGCAAACCTGCATGTGCATTATGCTTCTGGAATGATTGAATATTGAATCCATGGTTTTGCCTTTAAAACTGTTGCTTTCAATTTATTAGCATTATTCCATGGGAGTAAATGCGATTTTTGGGGTATGGTATGTGTGTTGGGAATATTCATACCTGAGTGTTTTTGTCTTCC
This sequence comes from Pseudotsuga menziesii, assembly GCA_001517045.1. Lineage (NCBI taxonomy): Eukaryota > Viridiplantae > Streptophyta > Pinopsida > Pinales > Pinaceae > Pseudotsuga > Pseudotsuga menziesii. The sequence continues at coordinate 124,054 of LPNX010099109.1, forward strand.
TGTTGTGTGGCCGATCTTTCATAGTATTATGAGATCCGCCTTCCGAGCTAGACCTGGAAGGAAAATTGCTGTTAGGGGATTAGCGATTGCAGAAAACGCTGGTAGGGTTTTAGATCTGGTAAATATTTTTGTTTTAAATAAATGAATTGCTGCTAAGGTTTTTGCGATTCCTTATTATTACAGATCTGATAGATTGCCAGAGTATAATGTTGATTTCCTGCTATGAATATAGATAGGGAAACGTTTGAATTTCTTGATGGGATTTAGGGTTTAATTTCTGAACAAATTATAAAGAACGATGGTAAGTGGTGTTTTGAATGTTGTCTAAATATGTTTGAGTTGGCACTCACCTGGGTGATAGCATTTTTGTTAAAGGCTGAATTATTGCCTGGGGAATATGCAGATATATATATATATGTGTAAGTATATTAAACCATGTGCCTACTCATGTATGGGAAGGTGAGATCAATTTATATTGGAATGTGAGATGAATTTGTGAGATTCATTACTCTGTGCCTACAGGAATGGATGCTTGAAAATTAATAATTATAATGACTACATATTTGGTACCTTATATGGTAAAGAGACCAATTGTAGTACTTCTGCTATTATGTTTTGTATTGTACATTGTTAGGATTTCCTTATTCAGTATGAAATGTTGGTTCAAGCCAAAGTTCTTCATGTGTCCAAGGAACCGTATATGCTGTTGCACGATGTCATAAAGAAAGGCAATTTTCAGTTGCATGTGTCTCTCCGCGAGGATATTTGAGGCAAAGGTAAACTGGCCATGGATGCGGTTGTACCAGGACAATGTAATTACTCTCTAATAAGCAATAAAAAGATAGCAAATTGGTGGACGTAGCCTCGTGGACGAGGTGAACCACGTGAATGGTTGTCTTGTCTTTGGTTAACCTGATATCGTTTTATGTTTAGTGTATGCTCAATGCTTAACAATGTTTAATGTTGGTTGCATGGGTTATGAATTACTTTTTGGCAATTGTGAGAAGTGGGCAGATCCCTGCTAGTGAAGCTTATACTCATTGATTGATAAATACTAATTAATATCTGTCTCATGGCTATTACTTCACTAAGGCCATTTATTACAGGAATTAGACTAACATTCTTCAGGGAATTCTCTGTACATGTGATCCTGTGGTTGCAGATGGAAGGTTCACGGTTAACTTAATAATTTGTGGGTTGCTTAATAAGCCATTTTTTTGGAAGATGATATGTTGAATTACTCTTAAAAGGAATTCTTAAAATGATTGTTTTCCTTTCATGCCTATGGTTCTGACATATTAGATATAGAATCTCCTGTAAAGTTTCCGCTGACAGGTTGGACCCCTTTGTAGTAATAAAGACAAAAGAAAAACTCTACCACTTTTCCGCACATTTTGGCATCAAGCGCAGAGAGGGACATTACATGCAAGTTAGGAGAGGGAACTAGAAACACATGATCACCAATGCTTGCATGCACCAACTAGGCTTTCATGAACACCAATTTGCATGCTCCAACTAGGGTTCACAAGGTATGATATGGAACTAGGGTTTGGTGAGCAATCATGCAAGTTATGAGAGGGAACTAGAAACACATGATCACCAATACTTGCATGCACCAACTAGGATTTCATGAAAACCAATTTTCATTCACCAACTAGGGTTGACAAGGTATGAGATGGAACTAGGATTTAGTGAGCAACTTGTAAGTTAAGAGAGGGAAATAGAAACACATGATCACCAATACTTGCATGCACCAACTAGGCTTTCATGAACACCAATTTGCATGCTCCAACTAGGGTTGACAAGGTATGAGATGGAACTAGGGTTTAGTGAGCAATTTACAAGTTAGGAGAGGGAACTAGAAACACATGGCCATGTACAAATCGAAAACCAACTAGGCTTTCATGAACACCACTTCGCATGCTATCACTAGGGTTGACAAATAATGAGAAGGAACTAGGGTTTACTTCAACCAATTTAGGGTTTGCAGGGTATGATGTATGTTAGTATGGTATGATGTTAGTATCATAGGGTGTTGTAGGTTATGATATGGTGTATATTACACATGCATGCATGACTTAGTGTTATGGTATATTGTTAGTATGTTATATGCTATGGTATGTTATTGTATGTTAGTATGGTAAATGTATGATATGTTATGTATGATGTATGGTATTGTATGATGTTATGTTATATAAATTTAATTACATTTCCATGTACAAATGGGAAACCAACTAGGCTTACATGATCACCAATACTTGCATGCACCAACTAGGCTTTCATGAACACCAATTTGCATGCAACAACTAGGGCTCACAAGGTATGAGATGGAACTAGGGTTTAGTGAGCAATCATGCAAGTTAGGAGAGGGAACTAGAAACACATGATCACCAATACTTGCGTGCACCAACTAGGCTTTCATGAAAACCAATTTGCATGATCGAACTAGGGTTCACAAGGTATGAGATAGAACTAGGGTTTTGTGAGCAATCATGCAAGTTAGGAGAGGGAACTAGAAACACATGATCACCAATACTTGCATGCACCAACTAGGATTTCATGAACACGAATTTGCATGCACCAACTAGGCTTGACAAGGTATGAGATGGAACTAGGGTTTAGTGAGCAATTTGCAAGTTAAGAGAGGGAACTAGAAACACATTGTCAAAACCCCAAATTTTCACAAAAATTTAAAATTTTGAGATAACAATAAATGCTAAAACTTACGGTCTACTAACAGCTGACGGTTTGCAAATAAAAGAAACAGTCAAGTACTTAGTTTCAATAAATCTTAATTATAATAACTTAACAGTTCATTTTTGTAACAAGAACAAAGTCTTCATGCGTGATGTTTTACTTCAGTTTACTGATTAGTCTTTTTATGTCATGTAGGTGGAATCTACTTTTGAATCCGAGGCTTACTTAGTAATCGTTCTAACGCAGATGAATATTGATTCTTACAGGTTTACAGGTATGATCAAACGAGTATGTAATAAAAGTTCTTTAAAGTGTCAGCAGTATTTTATTTGCAATTTAAAAGCTTAGTAATTAAGCTGCTAAACTCTAGACAGCTCCTGTAAGGTAAAACCATTTGGTTTCCTTCAGTTTTTCTAGTAGTCACGTTCAGAAGTAAGTAACGACAGTAAGATATGTTTGCGACTTTAAGCTTTTAGAATCTCAGTTACAAAGTATTTCTACTTTATTCTATGTAATTTGTAATGTTATAATGATTTTTTTGTCAGCATTTATGCTATAGTATATTATCTTGTATGAGTAACAATTATCCCACATTTCACTTCTGCAATATAACTTGCAGTCTGATAATCTTGGATAGTATAAGTCCAATTGTACCAGCTGCAAACCATCATGCCTTCCTAAAAAAGATCATTGTTTTCCTATACTATAATTTTCATGTTAAACCATGAGGTTCTAATAAATTTTTGACTCAAACGATTCATTCCTATTCTAGTTATCTTGTTTAGTTCTATACCTACTTATTACCCAATTGACCCGGTGAATCTTTTAGTAATTTCCAGTTTGAGTCGTAACTCAAAATTCATCGATGTATTGTTGCTATGAACTGTGTAACATAATTCCATAATAGTAATCTTACAATAAGTTTTGTATCACTTTAAATTTCTGTTATTATTTGAGTTATTAGTTTTTGTGAGTCTCATAGACATGCATAAACTGTTGTTTGATAGACATTTAGTCTATACTTAGTTTATGATCATAAACGTATTCAAAATAGATTTTATATTCCTCTAAGCTATTATGTTATGCTATTTATAAAAAAAACAACTATAATTTGTGGAGTCCTTGTATATAAGATTTCCTATGTATAAATTAAAATCTTGTATAAAAGGAGATTATGGTTGATGAGTGATTTAGCATGAGCTCTTCTATACAACATAGATCTCTTATCTATAGTAAAGAAAACCTTGATCTCTCTATATATAAATAAACATGCATTATTTGATTTATATTTTATAATAACAACGTCGTTTAAAGAGAAGTTATGCAACCATTCATATCGAAATTGTGATATTGTAATAACATAAAGTATATAGTGGAAATAAGTCTTATGCAAGAAATGATTATCGGGCTTTAACAAAGGTTTAAGTGTCACCATAAAATAGGTCAACGTAACCCTCACATTGATAATCCTGTCATTATACTAACATATGATAATGTGCAAATGATTAATGATTTGGATGACGAATTATTGGGTTAACATTATAGTTTTACTCCATGCTCCAATAATTAAATAATTGGTTTTTGTTCTACGCAGGCACTATAGAACACGATCCTCTTGCATGGTTTGATTTATTGGCTACGTGGTCATCTCTTGACCAAGTGTCGGGGATACAAAAAATTGCTTGAAACCTAACCCTTATCAATGTCTTTCCGCAGTTTGCGCTAGCTCTTGAGGTTGCTTTGCTTGGATTTTCCATGGCAGCCGTCATTATTCCTTGCTATGGCTATCTTGTGCCTTGATGTAATGCGGTAATTGTCACCAGTGTGTGGTTTTGAATTCCATTGTTAATGGCTGGGTTCTCCTTCTGCAACTAGTGGAGTTTTTCATTACCCTTGGCTCACTGCTTGTGCAATTTCCCATTCGCTATCTTCGTGGCTTGGTGTCTACTTCAGTTACCTCCTTCTGTCCTCGTGGATTTCCAATGTGTGAGGTTTTTTCCTTACAGGATGTTTGGGTCTTCATTTGCACAACTTGTAAGTGACAGTGCTTCGTTGAGGTTGCTCGTCGTTCTCATCTGATAGGTAAATAACAACTTTGAGTTTCAATTACTTCGTTGCAAATTTACTTTGCTGATACTGTAGTTTATATAAGCGTTTGTTTAACTGACATAGGTATTAATACCTTGCTTGCAGGTGCTCGCCATCGTAAATATTTTATGATGAGAAAAGACCGTCACCAACAATGGACGTGACTCGTGGTTCAATTTCGGGTAAGCCCTGTGGTCCAAGTGTGGGAATTTTTCACTCTACTAGTGTTAGGGTGGTCTATGGAATCACCTAGGGTTTTGGAAAACCCTCCCTCGACTCTCCATGAGTTATGTTGTTGTGTTGCTATTTCTACAGGTTAATGTTGTAATACTTAGAATCAAACCCTCGCTAGGGTAGACTCGGTTTATCTGAGCATTGTAATTAGTTGAAGCTTTGGCTTTGTGGTCGAGTTAAATTTTGTAGTTTTTTTAATGACAGTGATGTTTTGAAACTCATTTTGGTTTAACAGATGTCTATACTATACTCTGTGTAATACTAGGATTTTTACCCTTCTTGAATATAATGAAGTTTATACTCTATTTGAGTACTCTGTAAGGGTTTATAAATAAAAAATTTAAGGCTGATACTTACAGCCATAACTTAATTCTTTCTTGTTTTGATTGAAGTTATAGATTAGGGTTTGACTTGTAAAAACCCTTGTTTTGATATAAATTATTCTTGTTATAATAATTATACAGTTTTTCTATTTGTCCTTCAACGACTGTGAGTAAATTATTATTAACCTAGTTATTAATGGTTACATAATTTATGTAAATTTGGTTTTTAATGTTTGGTACATGTAAATGTAATAATTTTAAGGGTTTTAACCCTGACATTTATTTCTATAAATGCATTCTCATAGTAAAGGAAAAGCACGGTTTCTTTTATAAATACATTTATACATGTTGATCAGTAATGTAATTCATTTCTGTGTATAAAATTTTTAGTTGGTTCTTTAATAGTTTTTAAAAGAACTAACTTATGTTTAACCTATGTTACTACAGTATATAAAAATACAAATAGATTACGCTTAGAATATGAGCTAGGGTTTATCCTATTTAACTTTTATAGAGTATTAATTCCTGTATTGTTATTTTGTTAATTCAATTATTATCTATGAATAATGTATCCTCTTAAGTTTATGTTGGTATTTGTATATATATTAAATAAGACTGAGAGCAGTCTATAATAATTGTGTTTATTTAATAAAATTATTTCTGTAAGCTTACTGAAAGAGAATAAGAATATTCCCTACCTATCAATACTCTTTACATCTATACTGTCTGTAAGTGTATAAGGATAGTTTCTTATTAATAATAAATTAAGCATAGGTTACTAGTGTCCTTTAGTTATTAATACTAAGAAAAGAATACTATAATATTTATCAAGTTCTTATTTAGAGTTCAGATAGTTGCAACTAAATTAGTTAGTACTAAAGGAAAAGAGATAAACTAACAGTATTATTTTTACATCCTTTCTTAACATAAATGATAAACATTCATCTGATAATACTAGTTCTTCTATTTTAGTATAAATGTACAGCTTATAGAAGTAGATACTGTGTAGAAGAATGAATTATGTACTTAAACATACTACTGTTAGTAAATAATATGATTCTTGTTTCTTTTCTAATATTTTAAATACTTAGTCTAGTTCTACCAATAACTCTATGAACAAATTAATAATCTTTCTGGAAAAAAAACTATTTATTGAAAGAAAACATTTCAATACTCTAAAAAACATAAGTATTCTATTTATTCATATTCCTATCATACTTCATTCATTTGAACACACTACCTGCGCTAGAGTACGATATGGATTACTCCAGATGGGGGAAAACATAGGTAGGATTTATTTTTCATCAAAGAACAGGTTCATCTTAAAACAACTAAGAGATTTCAAACTTAACAATTTATAGGATAACATATAATCATTCATTATTTGTTCACACACAAATATAAACTATACCACAGAAATTAAAAGATAATGGAACCTGTTTTTAAAGCTGGATGACAACAGCAATGGGAGGCCGTTCCTCCCTACCAACTCCTTGAGAGCACTCAAACAATGACTTCTCAGGACCCCTGAGCCTATTCTGGTCTCCTTGGCTGGAACTAGGTGGAGCAAACAACAAAGTACTAATCCAAACACTCAATACCAACTCTACACACTGCAGTAAGATCTTTCAGCTACAAAGATGTACTAGATCACCTTCCTGCAATTTACCCCTCAAACACCTTCCTCAAAATTTCCCTTCCCAATGAATTCCATGAAGTGCATTCACCTAAATGATTCTTCTCCAGGAATGAGCAGCCTTAGCTCTCTACATTGGGTACTTTTATTAAGATTGCCTAGGTCTTTTTGGGTTAGTTGTCATTAATTGAGCCACCTGCTCTGATCCCACTTTCTTGGGGGATCATGACCCCAAATGTAGGGAGGTTTCCAACTGCAACATAGGAAGTGTTTGAGGATGCTGTTACTAGTCTTTTTGCTCTCCACCTAGTTCCCTCCACCAACTTGACTAGTAACCCTTTTTTAACATCTCTCCCAAGCTGTTGTCTCCACTTTTATTTATTTAAAATTAAAATATTTAGAATTACATTCCACATCCTTGAATCTGCTGAGTCATCAGTTTCAACTTAGCATTAAATTTAACATAATGTCTTGGAATAAAATCAAAATAAGATAACATTATTTTACAAAATTGGGGCATGTGACATACACACCCCCTTAGAATATAACATCGTCCTCGATGTTATTTATTCTTCATCCTCCGAAGTCCCCTGGAATAGAATTGGATATGCATCTTGTATTTTATTTTTGAATTCCTAGGTGGCTTCCTCTGGAATAAGGTGCTTCCATTGCACCTTCACCTGTCCAATGGTACGGTTACGAAGTGTAATTTCCCTCCTCCCGAGGATACAGTCCAGTTCCACTAGATATTCTCCTTCTGGTTCCACCTATACAACATTCCAATTAACAACATGAGTAGCATCATGAACATATTTCTTTAAAACAGAAATGTGAAAAAAATTATGTACTCTTAAGTTAGGTGGTAATGCTAATTGATAAGCTGCTTGTCCAATTCTAGACAAAATTTCAAATGGGCCACAGTAACGAGGTGCCAATTTTGCACAACTCGCTAATCTTAGAGAGCTCTTTTTGGGCCTTAGCTTGATGAACACATGTTCACCTACCTAAAACTCCTTTGGAGTTATTTTCAAGTCTGCTTGACTTTTCTGCCAATCCTGTGCCACTTTTAGATTTCCCTGCACTTGTTTCACAATTTCTTCCATTTCTTTCAACAGTTCTGGACCTAATACCAATCTATCTACTGGATTACTCCAAGAGATAGGAATATTACATTTTTGTCCATATAAAATTTCAAATGGACTAAATCTAGCTGATGTATGATAATTATTATTATAAGCAAATTCTACTAGATGTAAATAGTCCTCCCATTTACCAGGCTAGTCTTTCACATACATTCTCAATAAATCTTTCAGTACCCGGTTTACCCTTTTAGTTTGTCCATCTGTTTGAGGATGGAAAGAAGTACTAAAACTTAATGTGGTGTTTAACCCTTTAAACAAAGACTTCCAAAAGTTTCCTGTAAACTTAGGATCTCTATCTGAGATTATGACTTTTGATACTCCATGTAATCAGAAAATCTTCTTTAGAAAAATGTCAGCTATGTTGACAGCTTTGTAAGTAGTTTTAACAGGTATAAAGTGAGCTTCTTTGCTTAACTTATCAACTACTACCATGATAGAATCATTTTGATTTTGATTTTTAGGCAATCCAGTAATAAAATCTAGACTAATTACCTCCCATTTCCAACTAGGGATGGGCAAAGGCTATAACAAACTAGCTGGGTGTTGGTGTTCGGTTTTTACTTGTTAACATTCTAAACACCTTGCAATATATTCAGCTACTTCAGTTTTCATATTTGGCTAGAAATACTCTTTTGTTAACATGGTTATAGTCTTTTGATAACCTGGATGAGCTGAATATGGTGTTTTATGAATTTCATCCAGAATTAACAGCTTGACTTTAGGTACGTTAGGTACATACAGTTTGTCTTTATACAGTAAGATTTATTTTTCATTTAAACTGTAACCTTTTATTAAGTTTTCAGTTGGATTTTCTTTAGCTTTAGCTTGCAAATTCTAGTAAATTTAATTTTGTTTTATTCCTTCTTTAAGCTGTTCATCTAAGTCTGAAACATAAGTGCTGATTGCGGTTGCAAAATTCAGCCTTGTGTTCCTACTTAATGCATCAACAACTTTATTTTCTTTACCTTTTATATGCTGAATTTCAAAATCATACTCGCTTAAGAAAGCTAAGCACCTAGCTTGTCTAGCATTTAAATTAGGCTGATCTAAAAGATACTTCAATCCTTTATTATCAGTCATTAAACAAATTTTCTGCCAATTAGGTGATGTCGCCACATCTTTAAGGTGTGTATTACAGCTGCTAATTCCAGATCATATGTTGCATAATTGTTTTCATGAACATTTAGTTTTCTACAGTCATAGGCAATAACATGCCCTTCTTGAGTCAGAACACCACCTAAGCCATCATTACAAGCATCAGTGCACACTACAAATTCTTTATTAGGATTTGCTATTCTTAAAATAGGTGCACTGGTTAATAAAGTTTTTAATTTTTTAAATCTTTCTTCACATTTCTGGTTCCAGTCGAACTTCTTTTCTTTCTTTTGCAAGGAAGTTATCGGAGTTGCGATCCTTGAAAAGCCTTCAATGAACTTGTGGTAGTAACCGGTAATTCCCATAAAAGATCTAACATCCGTCACATCCTTAGGAACCGGCCAATCTGTGATTTCCCATATCTTTTCAATATCTATGGAAATTCCTTCCTTGGTCACTACATGACCTAAATACTGAATCTTATCCTTAAAGAAATCACACTTACGAAACTTTGCAAAGAGTTGATGTTCTTGCAACTCTTGCAAAACAAATTTTAGGTGTTCTTTATGTTGTTCTTCAGTTTTTGAATAGATTAGAATGTCATCGATAAACATGACCACAAAATTATCTAAATACTTATGCATTATGTTGTTCATTAAACACATGAAGACAACTAGGGAATTAGTAAGCCTGAATGGCATTACGACAAATTCGTAATGACCATATCTTGTTCTAAAGGCTGTCTTGAAGATGTCTTCATATTTAATCCTCACTTGATGATATCCATACCTTAAATCTATTTTCGAAAAAATTGTGGCTCCATGTAGTTGATCAAATAGATCATCTATGTGAGGCAACGGATATCAATTTTTGATAGTCATCTTGTTTAGCTGATGGTAATCTATGCAAAGTCGCATAGTTCTGTCTTTCTTCTTGACGAAGATGACAGGTGCCCCCTAGGGAGACACACTTGGTCGAATATACTTTTTATCAATTAACTCTTTTAATTGCGATTTTAACTTATTAAGTTCCAATATGTTCATTCGATAAGAGGCCTTTGAGCTAGGTACTACACCCAGTACCAGCCCAATGGTGAAATCCAATTCCCTTTTCATAGGTAATCCTGGAATTTCTTCTGGGAATACATCAACATATTCTTTTAAGACTGGGATGTCTTCTACTTTTAACTTATCTATTTTAATTTTACTTTCCTCATTAGTAATTGTTACTGTGTAAGCTTTACATGCTTTTCTAATAGCTCTTTTCAGTTGTAAAGCAGAAATCTGTCTTAGAATATTTTTTCTAGGAATACCTTCAACACTTACTAGTTTTTCATCACTGTTTAAGCATGTGAAAGTTTTATCATAACAGTTTAGAATTACTCTATGTTGTTCTAACCAGTCCATACCAATTAGCAAATCATAAGAGCCAAGTGGCAAAACATTAAGTTTAACAACAATTTCAAATTTATCCATAACTAATGCACATTCTTTCACAAAACAAGTTACTTTTCTTTTATCACCAGTGGCTAACTGAAATAACCATGAATTCTCAAACTTATCAACATATAACTTACATTTTTCTACTATTTGAGGGGCAATATAACTGAGACTAGCTCCTAGATCAATTAAAATGGTTACAGGGGTCTGATTTATCATACCTTCTACTTCCACCATGGAAGTCTGATATTCAACTTGTCGATTCTCCAAGGCTGCGTTGATTCTGGGCATGCTCCCTGCTAGTTCCCCAACGGTCATCTCCTCCTATACAGTATGAATGTTGCTAATATTCTTCTTCCGGTTTGGACAGACTGAAGAATAGTGTGGGCCATTACATTCCCAGCACTTGACAGGCTCTTTACGCTCAAAATTCTTGGTAAAGTTTCCATGATTATTTGTAGTTTCCTTACCTTTAAAATTGTTCTGATTGTTGGGTGTACTATTCCTATTTCCTTGGAAATTCTTGTTATTAGAATAGTTTTTGGCCTTATTGTTCTCAAAATTTCTGTTAGGCACAAAATCCTTCTTCTTAGATTCAAATTGATTGTTATTTTTCTTGTCCTTCCAGTTGGCTAAGCTTTCTTTCTTCCGATTTTGCTCAAAACAAAAGTTAGCCTTCCTCATAGCTTCCTCCAAGGTCTTTGGGTTATCATATTCAATTCTATATTTAATATGATAAGGTAGACAGCTAAGGAATCGCTGTACTTTTGGTTTCTCATCTACAAGGTAGGGTACATACCTAAGTATACTTAAGAACTTGCTGTTCAGATCCTTCATTGTCATTGAACCTAACTTCAGTTCATAAAAATATTTAGCTCTTTCCTCGTAATACTGCTCAGACACGAATTTTTTTTTGAAATACCTCTTAAAGGTACTCTAGTTTATTTCTTTCTCTTTTATACCCTTAACTCTCTTCAAGTCCTACCACCAAATGTTAGCCTTTCCTGAGAGGTTATATATAGCCATCCTAGCCTTTAACTGGTGAGAATAGTTATATATTTGGAAGTACTTCTTCATCCCAGATAACTAGGATTCAGATTCCTCCCCCTTCTCAATCTCTCCATTAAAATTTGGTGGTTTTATCTTTTTGAATTCCCTAGAAATTTCCTCATAAGGTTTGTATTTCCTCTTCTTGGCATACAGATTATCATCACTACTGTCCCTAGTAGTATGGTAATTTTGTTGTTCACCAAACACTTCAAACGACGAACTACTTTCAGTTTTTGTATGCTTCATCTTTTTAGATTTTCGTTGATGACTGGCATCTTCAGATTCTGACCTTCTACCCCTACCCTCAGTTTGAAAATTTTCCATTAGGATCCGATTCAACTCTTCTTGAGCCCTCAGAATTCTTTCATTCTCTCACTTTACAGACTCCATCTCAGTTTTTAAATCTTTATAGTCTGTAACAGCTCTGAGGAATTAGTAGTTAAATCCTTTGGTATAGGATCTGTTGGTAAATTTTCTGTTTCTGTAGCTGAAGACTCCTCCTGTGGATACTCTTGCAGCCTTTCCATACCTGCCTGTTTAACGTCAGAAAAAGACAATTTTCTGTTGAATAACATTTAAAAATAAAATACATTAGCATAAAAATTTAATTTCCTGTTTTATGAAAGCTAGTTGGGCTTCATCAAGGCCTAGTGTTTGAACCTTGTGCTCTGATACCACATGTCAAAACCCCAAATTTTCACAAAAATTTAAAATTTTGAGATAACAATAAATGCTAAAACCTGCGTTCTACTAACAACTAACGGTTTGCAAATAAAAGAAAGAGTCAAGTAGTTAGTTTCACTAAATCTTAATTATAATAACTTAACAGTTCATTTGTGTAACAAGAACAAAGTCTTCATGCGTGCTATTTTACTTCAGTTTACTGATTAGTCTTTTTATGTCAAGTAGGTGGAATCTACTTTTGAATCTGGGGCTTACCTAGAAATCGTGCTAACGCAGATGAATACTGATTCTTACAGGTTTACAGGTATGATCGAACGAGTACGTAATAAAAGTTCTTTAAAGTGTTAGCAGTATTTTATTTGCAATTTAGAAGTTTAGTAATTAAGCTGCTAAACTCTAGACAGCTCCTGTAAGGTAAAACCATTTGGCTTCCTTTAGTTTTTCTGGTAGCCACGTTCAGAAGTAAGTAACGACAGTAAGATATGTTTGTGAATTTAAGATTTTAGAATCTCAGTTACAAAGTATTTCTACTTTAGTCTATGTAATTTGTAATGTTATAATGATTGTTTTGTCAGCATTTATGCTATAATATATTATCTTGTTTGAGTAACAATTATCCCACATTTTGCTTCTACAATATAACTCACAGTCTGATAATCTTGGACAGTATAAGTCCGATTGTACCAGCTGCAAACCATCATGCCTTCCTACAAAAGATCATTGTTTGCCTATACTATAATTTTCATGTTAAACCATGAGGTTCTAATAACTTTTGGACTCAAAAGATTAATTCCTATTCTAGTTATCTTGTTTAGTTCTATAACTACTTATTACCCAATTGACCTGGTGAATCTTTTAGTAATTTTCAGTTTGAGTCGTAACTCAAAATTCATCGATGTATTGTTGCTATGAGCTATGTAACAGAATTCCATAATAGTACTCTTACAATAAGTTTTGTATTAGTTTAAAGTTCTTTTATTATTTGAGTTATTAGTTTTTGTGAGTCTCATAGACATGCATAAACTCTTGTTTGATAGACATTTAGTTTATACTTAGTTTATGATCATAAATGTATTCAAAATAGAGTTTATATTCCTCTTAGATATTATGTTGTGCTATTTATAAAAAAAACAACTATAATTTGTGGAGTCCTTGTATATAAGATTTCCTATGTATAAATTAAAATCCTGTATAAAAGGAGATTATGGTTGATGAGTGATTTAGCATGAGCTCTTCTATACAACATAGATCTCTTATCTATAGTAAAGAAAACCTTGATCTTTATATATATAAATAAACATGCATTATTTGATTTATATTTTATAATAACAACATCTTTTAAAGAGAAGTTATGCAACCATTCATATCGAAATTGTGATAATGTAATAACATAAAGTTTATAGTGGAAATGAGTCTTATGCAAGAAATGATTATCGGGCTTTAACAAAGGTTTAAGTGTCACCATAAACTAGGTCAACGTAACCCTCACGTTGATAATCTTGTCATTATACTAACATATGATAATGTGCAAATGATTAATGATTTGGATGACGAATTATTGGTTAACATTATAGTTTTAGTCCACGCTCCAATAATTAAATAATTGGTTTTTGTTCTACGTAGGCACTATAGAACATGACCCTCTTGCATGGTTTGATGTATTGGCTATGTGGTCGTCTCCTGACCAAGTGTCGCGGATATAAAACACTGCTTGAAACCTAACCCTTATCGTTGTCTTTCTGTAGTTTGCGCTAGCCCTTGAGGATGCTCTGCTTGGATTTTCCATGGCGGCCATCGTTCTTCCTTGCTCTAGCTATCTTTTGCCTTGATGTAATGCTGCAATTCTCACTAGTGTGTGGTTTTGAATGCGGTTGTCAATGGCTGGGTTGTCCTTCTACAACTAGTGGACTTTTTCATTACCCTTGGCTCACTGCCTGTGCAATCTCCCATTCGCTTTCTTCGTGGCTTGGTGTCTACTTCAATTACCTCCTTCTGTCCTCATTGCTTGCCAATGTGTGAGTTTTTTTCCTCATAGGCTGTTTGGGTCTTCATTTGTATAGCCTGTAAGTGACAGTGCTTCATTGAGGTTGCTCGTCATTCTCATCTGATAGGTAAATAACAACTTTCAGTTTCAATTACTTCGTTGCAAATTTACTCTGTTGTTACTGTGGTTTATATAAGCATTTGTTTAACTGACAGATGTCTTAATACCTTGATTGCAGGTGCTCTCCGTCGTAAAGCTTTTATGATGAGAAAAGATAGTCACCAACAATGGCCGTGGCTCGTGGTTCAATTTTGGGTAAGCCCCATGGTCCAAGTGTGGGAATTTTTCACTCTATTGGTGTTAGGGTGGTCGATGGAATGACCTAGGGTTTTGGAAAACCCTTCCTTGACTCTCCATGAGTTATGTTGTTGTGTTGTTGTTTCTATAGGTTAATGTTGTAATACTTAGAATCAAACCCTCGGTAGGGTAGACTCGGTTTATCTGAGCACTGTAATTAGTTGAAGCTTTGGCTTTATGGCTGGGTTAAAGTTTGTAGTTTCTGTGATGACAGTGTTGTTTTGAAACTCGTTTTGGTTTAACAGATGTCTATACTATACTCTATGTAATACTAGGATTTTTACCCTTCTTGAATATAATGAAGTTTATACTCTGTTTGAGTACTTTGTAAGGGTTTATAAATACAAAATTTAAGGTTGATACTTACAGCCGTAACTTAATTCTTGCTAGTTTTGATTGAAGTTATAGATTAGGGTTTGACTTGTAAAAACCCTTGTTTTGATATAAATTATTCTTGTTAAAATAATTATACTATTTTTCTATTTGTCCTTAAAGGACTATGAGTAAATTATTATTAACTTGGTTATTAATGGTTACATAATTTATGTAAATTTGGTCTTTAATGTTTGGTACTTGTAAATCTAATGATTTTAAGGGTTTTAACCCTCACATTTATTTCTATAAATGCATGCTGATAGTAAAGGAAAAGCACGGTTTCTTTTATAAATACATTTATACATGTTGATCAGTAATGTGATTCATTTCCGTGTATAAAATTTTTAGTTGGTTCTTTAATAGTTTTTAAAAGAACTAACTTATGTTTAACCTAGGTTACTAGAGTATATAAAAATACAAATAGATTACGCTCATAATATGAGCTAGGGTTTATCCTATTTAACTTTTATAGAGTATTAATTCCGGTATTGTTATTTTGTTAATTCGATTACTATCACACAATTTTCTTCAGTTTGTTTTTAAGAATTATTGATTTATAAACATCACTGTTTATTGTTGATAATAATATTATTTGTATTAATAATATTATTATCTATGAATAATGTATCCTCTTAAGTTTATGTTGGTATTTGTATATATATTAAATAAGACTGAGAGCAGTCTATAATAATTGTGTTTATTTAATAAAATTATTTCTGTAATCTTACTGAAAGAAAATAAGAATCGTCTCTACCTGTCAATACTCTTTACATCTATACTGTCTGTAAGTGTATAAGGATAGTTCCTTATTAATAATAACTTAAGCATATGTTACTCTTGTCCTTTACTTATTAATACTAAGAAAAGAATATTTTAATATTTATCAAGTTCTTATTTAGAGTTTAGATAGTTGCAGGTAAATTAGTTAGTACTAAAGGAAAAGAGATAAACTAATAGTATTATTTGTACATCTTTTCTTAACATAAATGATAAACATTTATCTAATAATACTAGTTCTTCTATTTTAGTATAAATGTACAGTTTATAGAAGTAGATACTGTGTAGAAGAATGAATTATGTACCTAAACATACTACTGTTAGTAAATAATATGATTCTTGTTTCTTTTCTAATATTTTAAATACTCAATCTAGTTCTACCAATAACTCTATGAACAAATTAATAATCTTTCTGAAAAAATAACTATTTACTGAAAGAAAACAATTCAATACTCTGAAAAACATAAGTATTCTATTTATTCATATTCCCATCATACTTCATTCATTTGAACACACTACCTGTGCTAGAGGACGATCCGGATTACTCAAGATGGGGAAAAACACAGGTAAGATTTATTTTTCATCAAAGAATAGGTTCATCTTAAAACAACTAAGATATTTCAGACTTAACAATTTACAGCATAACATATAATCATTCATTATTTGTTCACACACAAATATAAACTATAACACAGAAATTAAAAGATAATGGAACCTGTTTTTAAAGGTGGATGACAACAGCAATGGGAGGTCATTTCTCTCTACCAACTCCTACAGAGCGCTCAAACAATGAATTCTCAGGAACCTCAAGCTTGTTCTGGTCTCCTTGGCTGGAACTAGGTGGAGCAAACAACAAAGTACTATTCCAAAGACTCAATACCAACTCTTCATAGTACAATAAGATCTTTCAGCTGCAAAGTTGTACTAGATCACCTTCCTGCAGTTTACCCCTCAAACACCTTCCTCAAAATTTCCCTTCCCAATGAATTCCTTGAAGTTCATTCACCTGAGTGATTCTTCTCCTAGAATGAGCAACCTCAACTCTCTACATTGGGTATTTTTATTAAGATTGCCTAGGTCTTTTTGGGTTAGTTGTCATTAATTGAGCCACCTGCTCTGATCCCACTTTCTTGGGGGATCATGACCCCAAATGTAGGGAGGTTGCCACCTGCAACATAGGAAGTGTTTGAGGATGCTCCCACTTGTCTTTTTTCTCTCCACCTAGTTCCCTCCACCAACTTGACCAGTAACACTCTTTTTAACAGCTCTCCCAAGATGTTGTCTCCACTTTTATTTATTTAAAATTAAAATATTTAGAATTACATTTCACATCCTTGACTCCATTGAGTCATCAGTTTCAACTTAGCGTTAAATTTAACATAATGTCTTGGAATAAAATCAAAATAAGATAACATTATTTTACAAAATTGGGGCATGTGACACACATGATCACCAATACTTGCATGCACCAACTAGGCTTTCATGAACACAAATTTGCATGATCTAACTAGGGTTTCCAAGGTATGAGATGGAACTAGGGTTTAGTGAGCAATCATGCAAGTTAGGAGAGGGAACTAGAAACACATGATCACCAATACTTGCATGCACCAACTAGGATTTCATGAACACCAATTTGCATGCACCAACTAGGGTAGACAAGGTATGAGGTGGAACTAGGGTTTAGTGAGAAATTTGCAAGTTAGGAGAGGGAACTAGAAACACATGGCCATGTACAAATTGGAAACCAACTAGGGTTTCATGAACACCACTTTGCATGCTATCACTAGGGTTGACAAATAATGAGATGGAACTAGGGTTTACTTCAACCAATTTAGGGTTTGTAGGGTATGATGTATGTTAATATTGTATGATGTTAGTATCATAAGGTATTGTAGGTTATGATATGATATATTACACATGCATGCATGAATTAGTGTTATGATGTTAGTCTATGGTATATTACAATGGTATGGTATGTTAGTATGGTATGATGTTAAAGTATGTTATGTTATTGTATGTTAGTATGGTATGATGTTAGTGTCATAGGGTATTGTAGGGTATGTTATTGTATGTTAGAATTGTATGATGTTAGTATCATAGGGTATTGTAGGGTATGATATGGTATATATTACACATCCATGCATGACATAGTGTTATGATTGTTAGTGTATGGTATGGTTATGATGTTAAAAAGTTGAGGATAGCCATAATGTTAAAAAGTTGATGAGTCATAAATTCTTCTTTTAAGTATTGGAAATTCATAAATTAGCACACATGTGAACCACACATATCATTATATCACATAGGTGAACCAAACATATCATGTTCCAAGATCAAGTCAACCATATATGTATAAATTTGAAACTTGCTTTATATTATATATGTATAGAAATAATGTTACAAAAATTGTCATGCCACATGGCCATAATACAAAATAGTGGATCAAAAAGTACATCTGTGTGTACATATGAACAAAAAGTTACATCTATGTATGCCCCCTATACATTTATTCTAGTTATCCCCCCTTTGGCTGCCACTACCAGTGTCTTCGGAGAAGTCTAGCTTTCTTTTTCGACTGCTCACTGGTGATCCCCATCGCTGAACAAGAGGGATAGGTTGCATCAGTGGAGATTGCAGAAAAACCAAATTTTGTAAGCTAATTTACCAACCTTTAAAAATTCTATGTACATTTGTTCAAATTCCAAAACCAAAATAACATTTTTACTTACTGTACATGAGCAAGTAATGGTGGGTCCTGGTTCCTCACTAACAATGACCCTGATTGGGTGCTCTTCAAGCACCACTTGCTCACTATCGAGCTGCATAAAAAAATTATATATGCTAATGTCAACAAATATGCATGTACCTTGGGGGGGAAGAGGTGGGTTACCAATTTTGGTCTCTTCAAGCACCAAATCAGAGAAAGTGATACCCAAACATACAAAGAAAGTGATACATAAACATACCTACTGGCTCGTCAAAGGTGGGCCACTGATTTGGTGCTCTTCATGCACCGGTGCCTCACTAGGGGCCTGCATAAAGTAACATATATGTCAATTTCAGATAAAATAGTGAATCAGAGACATATATACTACATGGACGGAAAATGATGTTACCAAAGAAAGCGAAACATACATACCTAGTTGGGGGGAAGTGGTGGGTTGACAACAACCTTGCTTTGGTGCTCTTCAATCACCACTGTCACAATAGGTTCCTGCATAAAGTAACATATGTCAAAGCAATACAAGTAAAATGATTTTTCCAAAGAAAGCGAAACATATTTAAAAGCATATTTCAAATAATACTTGTGTCTAGGAATCTACCTCTGCATGAGAGGGAATAGGATGAGATACAATATACTCATCCTGATCACCCTGCATGAAACATGTTGTATCAAAATTAGGATGTATTGAATGTTACAATCCATATTATAAATATGTAAATAAAGTTGAAAAATTAACAAGTATAGTTCTTACCCCTATTGGTGAAGAACCAAACCCATATGAAATATTGACAGCCGCATCAATGTTCTCAACATTGATTAGCGGACTATGCAACTGTGGTGTGCCATGGGACGCCAACTGTATATTTGTTCACATAATTTGTTAGATAATTAAATAGAAATAAATTGCGAAACAATTGAAAATTTTGATATGAAACAAAATATAATATGAAAATAATGAGTTTTACTTACAAAGCAAAGTAATCCATCATCTCAAAAGTCTGAAGCAGGGCCATAGCATATGCCTCCACACAATGTGCAAGGGTGTGGAGTAACACGACTCTCTAAATGCTTTGCATCTACTGTGTGATCTGTAGATGGGCCTGCCTTAGAAGTGTTAGCCCCTTGGTCTACATTGCTTTGGACATCAGTCCCATGCTGAAGCAATGTATCTGCCAAGTCAAATAATGCCTCATGTGTATTCTCAATCACAGGACCTGCAGGAGGATATAGGTGAGGGGGTTTTGGTGTGCATGGAGGGCATGGCACACGTTTAGGATCCATCCTGGAACCTTCCCTATCTTGGGGCATCCCATGACCAACACCCTGGAATCCTGAGAGATCGAAGTAGTTAACATGTTTCCCTAGGATGAATTCTGCATACAACTTCCTAAGGAAATAAAATGGGATGTCCCTATTCCCATGAGGCTCTTCATCGAAGACCATATACCAACGATCCATCCAATTGGCCTTTATATTTGGTTCAATGCACCAGTCTATGGAAATGTGTGGTCGACTGGTGGGTGGAACCAATCCGGTGCTAGGGTCCTGGAATAATGAAAACAATTGGTCGTTTGTAATATTAAGGGCTTTGATGTCTTTATAACTCAATCCATTGGAGTAGTATTGCCTCCTAGATTATATGTATGAACTAATGTTGTACAGAGCTCCTTAGGCTTCTGCAATTGTGTTTGTTATTGTGTCCAATGCATCGGCTAAAGACTGTCTCAAACGATCCCCCCTTCTAATAGATGAGCTAAGGCGCCTCAATGATGCCAAATGTGTAATAATCTATGAGTTTCGATCTTGTTCCCCCTCTGGGTTTGGGTTTGGGTTATTTTGTGGGATATTAGAGGGTGGTTTTCCACATTGTCTTGTTCATTTCTGTTGTCTGTTAAGATTTTTTTTTTAAATAATAGTTATTTTACTTAATCATTCTTTGATTTCATTCAATTTTTTTTATTAAATTTGTTTAAAATAATTATAAAAACTATGAAATTATGGAAAACAATAAAGAATTGAAGACTAACTGAAATGGATAAGAGAATTTACCTACCATTGGAGCCAATCCACCTCGAACTCGACCTCCAAAAGCTAAAACGCAAATCGCATCTGCCCTATTTCTCCCACGCGTTTTTTCGCTGTCCCGATCCTGTGCAAATGATATTTGAGGGGCCTATGGCCTCTGTTTTATTTCTTTTTTTACTTTTCAATATCGCATATTCAATATTAAAAATGTAAAATATCACATATGCCCCATCCTTCTTCCTACCTAAATAATTAAATAAAAGAATTAAAATTTAGTAGTCTATAAGTCACCTTATGTAGTCTATAAAATATTTTTGGTAATGTGAAGCATACAACTAGAATTGTTATTTTTCTCATTATGTTGGTGTAAACATATTGTTATTGTTCTAAGCATTTACAAACATGGTTTTGGAGCCATAGTAAAGGCCATCCAAACCAATTGAAGGATTAATTTAGTGTGGGAATACAAACAAAATATGCCTAAAATAATGTTATCCAACAAGCATGAACTTGAATAAAGATGAGAAGGAGGTTACTAAAATTTCAGTGAAAATTTATGAGAGACGGGTAACGACAAATGAACTTGACAAAAATTTACAGGAGGAAATAAGAAAACTAAGTAGTCATATTGTCGATAACAAGTAGAGGATGCAATATATTTAGAGAAAAGCTTTGTGGAGGCTTCAAACTTTGTTGATTCCAAGCTAGCATGAAGTAATAATTATTTCCTTAAGCAACACTTAAATTACTAGAGATTTCCATTAAGAGTGGTGTTAACAACACAAATAGAACATGGATATTTGAGTGACACTCCACAACTTGAAAGTTGTGTGAGGCTATGGGAGTCCCTTTTACATAGTCGATGAAGGAATACCCTCTCCGCTTTCATTAGCATGTCGTTGAAGTAGTCACATGTGCAGAGAAATACAAGTGGTGTGATAGAAAAATTAATATTTGAAACATGAACTAGGGCCTTTCGTGTTGGCCATTTATCGTAGGTTATGCTTCTTGTAATAATAGAAGATGAAGAATATTCAGGTGACGCTACGCAACTAAAACCTTTTGCGAGACTATGCAACTCCTTTTTAAATGGTCGATGAAGGAATACTCACTCCAATTTTGGCATTTTCATGGTGTAGTGACACGTATAGCCAAATAGAGATGGTGTGATAGAAAAAGAAATAAATGAAACTTGAACTAGGCTTTTCATTTGGTTGTTTCTCCTTGGTAAGAAACCTATGTGAAAATACATGTAGAAAGTTACAAATGTCAATAGTTTGTCAAGAAATGGGTTTCCCATTGAGGAGGAATTGGAAACAAATGCAATACATAGTCTTCTTGTGTGGTTTGGTATTGAGGTGGTTTTGTAAATGTTGAATATCGCATATGCGATATTTAACATTTACAAAATGCATATGCAATATATTGCACTTGCGATATATCGCATATGCGATACTTTTTTACGAACCTTAGCCTTGTGTTTGGGTTCGGGTTTTTCTGAACATACCATCAATAATGCATATGCATTCTTGATTTGCAATTTGGAAGTACGTTTCTGATTTCTTAAGTGGCACTAAAAAGTGGAACCAACTTCGTGTGAGCACCCATGTCCAAATTAGATATTTTGTGGATAGATCAAATTTTGTGAATAACAACTTCATGCAAAACTGGGCTCTACTCCAAAACCATATGCTAGAGTTGACAGTGAAATTTCTATATTTTGCTATATCAAACTCCAAAATGAAGGTACGCTATGCACCCGACTATATAAAAGACAATCTTCCTATACTTTAGCTTCCATTATGTAGAGATCTATTAGTAAATATTCAAGAGCTTTTGTGAAAAGTTATTGCATTGACATGTCAATCCATGTCATTGGCTTTGTCAATCACATTTGAGTCCATCAAGATAGAAAAAGTGAGTCGGATTCTAAACAAAGTAGTAATATAGTTTGCAAGTAATCAATTAAGAGACAAAATCATAAAATTCATCATCAAAACAAAGAAGAGATGAAATGATATTTCATCAACACATTATTCCATTCCATGTACAAGAATGAAGCAATTGTTATATATAGGAAATTCAAATTGATCTCTAGTGCATGCAAACCTATAGTAGGCTTAACTATAGCTCAAATGCCCTTTGTTAAACATGCAATCTCTCAAAGGTGAGTTAACAACCTCATAACTAACCTAAGTGGACTAAGACAACTAAAATAAAGGGACACCTAAATGAATAACTCAATCATGTGATAAATCTTGCTAAAAAGACTCAAGGAGGGTGCTACTCGCTTAAGGGTCGGTGCAAGCTAATGATGGTCACTTTTGGCACGTTAGATGCAATAGAAAATTGAAAAATCAGGCATCCCTCAACTTAATTGTATGTTTTGAGATACTTTCACAAAATATCTTTCTTTGAGTAAATAAGATTAAATGTAGGAAGTTGAATCACATTTCCAAATATATAAGGTTTATGTATTGAAATTTTTTATAACTATGTCAAGTTTCATTTATTCTAACAGTCACTTTTTTATTTTTTAGGCAAATGATAAGGCATATGTTTTTGTGGGTGCAATATTTGAGGGCCTAAATTATGCTTTCAAGATACAAAAATTTGCAGGCATGTAGAGAACATATGTCACTAGTGCAACGCTATTTTTCAAAACTAAAATTAGTATTTTTTTTATTTTTTTATAATTATCTAGGTGATCATTCCTCTAAAATGGTAAGTTTTTTGTGGGTGCAGCCTTTGAAGGTATTAATGAAATAATCATGAAATGAGTTTTTTATAGAATGTAGAGGTCAGTGTCTTCTAGTGAACCATATAATTTCTTTTTAAAACGATTAAAATTTGAGAAAGTTATGGAAAAAACACTAACAACATGTATTTTGAGTTAAGGAGTTAGCACACAATAGAAATTGACAAAAAATAGGAAAATATAATATTTTTTAATAAAAATTACATATTTAGAATTTGCATAAAAAACTGCTATTTATGTTTAAGATTTCATCAAAGATGATTGTGTGTAGCATACTGTAACGAGTGTGTAAACAACAACTTATTTAGAAAATGGAAGAAATGCCCAATTAGCTATGGTTTATCATATACCATAGCACAAGTTTAGTATTACCGAAGCAAACTCCAAACCATACACATAGGACTATCGCTAACATGCAAGCAAGTGAATTGGCATGTTTAAATTCAAATTACAACTCTCGCCCTTTTAGAATTGGCAAATGTGTGCGTGTTATATAACCTACAAAATTCATGTGCGTTATAGAACTACAAAACGCGAGCGTGCTATAGAACTACAAAACGTGCATGCATTCTGTAGATCTAAAAGTCTAGCACTATATGTAATATATCAAATGTATGGATAATAGTTTAGAGAGGGTGTGGAAGGGTCAAGGGACTAGGAGGATATTGGAAGTTCAAGTGGGGATGGTTAATAGTTGAGAGGGGGCGGGGAAGGGTCAAGGGCCTAGGAAGATGTTGGAAGTTCAAGTGGGCATGGTTAATAGTTGAGAGGGGTGGGGAATGGTCAAGGTCCTAGGAGGATGTTGTAAATTCATGGGGAGAAAGATGAATAGAATGGGAAAATTATGGGTTACAAGGGTGAAGGGGAGTGGATCTTGACAGAACTATTAGGAGGAGAAGAGGTGTTGAAGACGTATAGGGTTAGAAGCAGTACATGAGACTTGAGTGACGAAGGGGGATAAGGTGGAGGGGAGGAAGTGGGTGATGGTTTGCTGAGAGAGAGGATTGGTGAATGGAAAGGTGGATATGGAGTATTAGAGGAGGAATAAGATGCGTTGGAGGAGAGAGGGGGCTGGTGCAAGCTAATGCTGGTCACTTATGACGCATTCGTTGCAATGGACTTCTGGAAAAACAGAAATCTGAACGTCAAAAATAAATATTAGAGGTACCTACACAACTTTTTGGAATATGGCGTAAGAATATGAAACGTGGACAATCAAATTACCTCCCAGAATATATAACTTTTATTTATGGAAACTAAGTATAAATCCCAAAAAATGAGGTTCTACTAAGGTTCGTATGTTATTTTTTCCCTAAAAAAAAATGAATATGTTTACGTTGGTCCACTCGTTTGGTATGCAAATGGTGGAATTTTGTGAAAAAAATGATATAGAGTTGTAGATAACATGTGTGTCTAGTGCAACGTTATTTTTCCATATTTATTTATGTTATTTATATATTTTTTAAATTAAGGAAGTCAATGATGCCCTAAAATGACAAGGTCAAGCGTTGGTCCACGACATCTTGGTCTTAACATAGTTTATGAATGATATTTTTTTTTAAGATGTAGGTCTTTGTGTCTTCTTGTGCAGGTTCTTTTCCGTTTTCTAAATAGGTGAGCCAATCAAAAGTTATAGCCAAAGTAAATAACCTACCTTTTGTGTTAGATTGACGTTAGTCCATTTAAAATTAGATAAAAAATAGAAAAAAATAGATTTAAATAAAAAATACATATTCAGAATGTACAGACAAAGTTACACAAGTGTGTGAATTTTCATTAGCAAGAGACAAGAGTGGTATATGCAAAATTATGCACGAAATAGGAGAAGTGGCACAAAGCATGTTTTATGTCATAAGACAATCCAAACAACTTGGTTTGGCAACCCAAACCTAAAACCAAAGCAACCAAGTCATCCACCACGTAGGTTGGAAAAAAGGTGCCCGCCAAAATTCTAAATTTAAATCACGCATGTGCATAGTTTAAAACATAATGCGCATGCACTAGAAGTGTGCTCACTCTTCTAGCATTAAACACGCGTGTGCACATCTATTAAGTTAAAACTTTGTTTTGAACATGCGTGCGCACATTTGTTAAGTTAAAACTTTGTTTTGAACACGTGTGCGCACATCTATTAAGTTAAAACTTTGTTTTTATTTTATTTTCAAGCATTTGCAATGGAATGATGATGATGAAGAGGAGGAGGATGACAATGATGAGGATGAGGATGATTATGGCGATGACGATGATGATGAACAATGATGGTGATGATGATGTCATCGTCATCATGATGACTATGAGTATGATGACGATGATTATGATGATGATGATGATGATGATGATTACAATGATGAGGATGATGACCATGATGATGATGATGAACAATGATGATGATGATGATGACTATGATGATGATGATGATGATGATGATGATGATGATGATGACGACGACGACGATGATGATGACAACGATGATGATGATGATGCTGATGATCACGAATAGTATGATTATGATGATGATTACGATGGTGAGGATGATGATGACTATGATGGTGATGATAATGAAGATGATGATGACGATGATGACAATGATGGTGATGAGGATGATGACTATGATGATAATGATGAGGATGAGGATGATGATGAGGAGGAGGAGGAGGACTATGATGAGGATGATGAGGATGAGGATGAGGATGATGATGATGATGAGGACGATGATGATGATGATGAGGATGAGGATGATGACAATGATTATGAGGATGAGGATGAGGATGAGGATGATGACAATGATGAGGATGAGGATGACAATGATGATGATGATGATGATGATGATGATGATAGTGATGATGATAATGATGAGGATGATGATGATGATGATGATGATGAGGAACAATGATGATGATGATGATAGGTTTAGTTGAAACTTTGCTTTGATTTTATTTTCAATAATTTTCAATGGAATGATGATGAGCAATGATGAGGAGGAGGAGGAGGAGGATGACAATGATGATGATGAGGATGATGACTATGATGATGAGGAGGAGAGGATGATGATGGCGATGATGATGATGGTGAACAATGATGGTTATGATGATAATAAGGATGATGACAATGATGATGATGAGGATGATAACTATGATGATGATGACGAGGATGATGATGATGATGATGATGACAATGACGATGACGACAATGATGGTGATGATGATGACGACAACAATGATGATGATGATTATGATGACGACAATGATGAGGAACAAAGATGATGATGATAGGTTTAGTTGAAACTTTGCTTTGATTTTATTTTCAAGCATTTGCAATGGAATGATGATGATGAACAATGATGATGATGATGAGGAGGATGATGACAATGATGATGATGAGGATGATGACTATGATGATGCTGATGAGGATGATGACGATGATGATGATGATGGCGATGATGATGATGATGAACAATGATGGTGATGATGATGATGATGATGAGGATGATGATGATGATCATGATGACTATGACTATGATGACAATGATTATGATGATTACAATGATGTTGATGACGACAATGATGATGAGGATGAGGATGATGATGAATATGATGATGAACAATGATGGTGATGATGATGATGAGGATGATGAGGATGATGATGACGATGATGAGGAACAATGATGATGATGATGACGAGGATGAGGATGAAAATGAGGATGATGATGATGACAACGATGATGAGGAACAATGATGATGATGATGATGATGGTGATGATCACAATGACTATGACTATGATGACAATGATTATGATGATTATGATGATGAAGATGATGATGTTGATGACGACAATGAGGATTATGATGACTATGATGATGAATAATGATGATGATGATGATGATGATGATGATGAGGACGATGATGATGACAACAATGATGAGGAACAATGATGATGATGATGATGATGATGATGATGATGATGGTGATGGTGATGACAATGATGATGATGAGGAAGATGACTATGATGATCATGAGGAGGAGGGGGAGGAGGATGATGATGATGATGACAACGATGACAATGATGATGAATAATGATGGTGATGATGATGATGATGAGGATGAGGATGATGATGACGACGACAATGATGAGGAACAATGATGATGATGATAGGTTTAGTTGAAACTTTTTTTTGATTTTATTTTCAAGCATTTACAATAGAATGATGATGATGAACAATGATGATGATGAGGAGGAGGATGATGACAATGATGATGATGAGGAGGAGGAGGAGGAGGATGACAATGATGATGATGATGATGATGATGATGATGGTGGTGATGACGATGATGATGAACAAGGATGGTGATGATGATGATGATGATGGTGATCACGTTGTTGATGATGATGATGATGGTCACGATGACTATGACTATGATGATGATGATTATGATGATGATGATGATGATTACAATGATGAGGATGATGATGTTGATGATGACGATGATGATGATGATGACCATGATGATGGTGATGAACAATGATGATGATGATAATGATGACTATGATGATGATGATGATGATGATGATGATGATGAATAGTATGACTATGATGACGATGATTTTGATGATGATTACGATGAAGAGGATGATGATGAATATGATGGTGATGATAATGATGACGATGATGATGATGACGACTATGATGATGATGATGGGGATGAGGATGATGATGATGACGAAGATGAGGAGGATGATGACTATGATGATGATGGTGAGGATGATGATGATGATGATGATGATGATGAGGAGGAGGAGGAGGAGGATGATGATGATGATGATGATGATGACGATGACGATGATGCTGAACAATGATGGTGATGATGATGATGAGGATGATGACTATGATGATGATGATGATGAGGATGCGGATGATGATGATGATGATGATCACGATGACGATGGTGATGATGATGATGATGATGATGATGATGAGGATGATGATGATGATGATGACGATGATGATGATGAGGAACAATGATGATGAAAATAGGTTTAGTTGAAACTTGGCTTTGATTTTATTTTCAAGAATTTTCAATGGAATGATGATGATGAACAAAACAAAACAGTTCACTATTTTTTTTTAAACATAGGGACGCGCATCTGTCCCTATATGCGACTAAACAAAACACACACGGAGGTCATTAGGAGCGCACGCGTGCTCCTATTTTCCACATTGGCAATCCAGCATGAAGGTTCGCCACTACTAAATTAGGAGCACATGCATGCATGCTCCCATTGCATCATATTTGGGTAGCATCTTATTGCAGGCACCCAGAGGCGATGGAGGGGTAAATTGAAGAGATGGGAATGAGATGCGATAAAACAGAGAATAGGGGTCATAATGAGGTAGGGGGTTGAGGAGAAGGGATAAGTTGAAAACATATAAGAGAGAGAGAGAGAGAGAGAGAGAGAGAGAGAGAGAGAGAGAGAATTATGTGGAGAGAGTGTGAGAGAGAATAAGATAGAGAGGGAGGAGGGGGGTGAGGGAGGGATGAAGATAGAGTGAAGGAAAGAGATATTGGGGGAGCAATAGAAGGTGTGTGTGTGTGAGGGGTGACATGGGGACATACACAAGGAGAGAAAGGGGCAAGCTCACACATGGGGAGAGAGAGAGAGAGAGAGAGAGAGAGAGAGAGAGAGAGAGAGATGGATGGTGTCAAAGATGGAGGGTGGAGGGTTGAGAGATGGGGAGAGAGGGAGGTTGTGAAAGAGAGAAACATGGAGAGCAAGGGTGAAAAGAGATAGGGAGGGAGGGATACAAGTTGAGACAGAGAGAGAGAGAGAGGGATAATGGCACAAAGGGATGGTAATTAACGGATAAGGGAGGGATATATTGATAGAGAGAGGTAAATAGAAGGTGGAGAGAGATTATGAGATAGGGGAAGTGAGGAAAAGACACACACACACACACAATGTGTGTGTGTGTTTGTGTGTGTGTGAGAGAGAGAGCGATTGTGTGGGAGAGAGGGAGGGATAGGTGAACACAAAGAGGGAGGGGGGTGAATGATACAGAGAGTGATATGGAGGGATGGATAGTGAGTGTGTGTGTGTGTGAGAGAGAGAGAGAGAGAGAGAGAAAGAGAGAAAGAGAGATATTGTGTGGGAGAGAGGGAGGGATGGGTCAACGACAAAGAGGGAGGGGGTGAATGATATAGAGAGTGATATGGAGGGATGGATAGTGATGGAGGTATATAGAAGGTGGAGAGAGACTATGAGAGAGGGGGGTGAGGGAGTGACACACACACACATAGATATATAAAGAGATAAGGGAGGACACACACACACACACACACTAAGAGAGAGAGAGAGAGAGAGAGGGGGGGTGAGCAATAGAGAGAGAGGGAGGAGGGTGAGTGATATAGAGAGAGCGGTGGAGGGAGGGATAGTGAGGGAGGTATAGTGAAGGTGGAGAGAGGTTATGAGAGAGGCGGAATGAGGGAGGGACACACACACACACACACACATATAGAGAGAGAGGGAGGGGGAAGGAGGAGCAATTTAGAGAGAGTGATGTAAGGAGGGATAGCGAGGGAGTTATGCATACATTGGAGAGAGGTTTTGAGAGATGGGGAGTGAGGGAGGGACACATACACACACAGATAGAGATAGAGAGCAAGAGAGGGAGTCTGTGAGAGAGAGAAGGGGGAATGGCACACACACATACACATAGAGATAGTGAGAGATGGAAATAGAAAGGAAGGGAGGGCTAGTGAGAAAGGAATAGAAGGATAATGACTAAGGAACATGTGTATCCATATATGCCAAAAATATTATTTAGGGATTGAGTCTTGGATTTCCTCCCTTGACCATGTTGAGGCCTTAATACCCATATCTAATGCTCAAAAACTCTTAAAGGAATGTGCATATTTTCTTGGAGACCAAGAATACCTTGAGTAGGTCATCTGTGGTGCTTCAAGGAATTGTTCATTAACAATGGTGCCTCAAATATTCCATTATGGCCTAAGGAATGAGCATATTCCCTCAATCGTGTCTCAGAGGTCCCATACCTGCTGCTCAAAACCACCTAATTATACTAAAATACATATTAATAGTCCAAATATATCTATGAGATTCCATGTTGTTATAGCTCAAAATGACACATCTCTTCCTGTGACCACTTTCCCATGATTTCATCGCATGTTGACACTTCCATGACGACACTTCATAAAAGTCATTGAAAGTTGCTGAAAAAACACCTAACTTGGAGGACCCATATCTTTAGTTGTGTAAATCTATTTGACCTCATCTCTACACCATTGGAAAGGTATCTGTGTTAGATAAAACCTTCCAGAAGACACCAAAGTCTTATAAGGCCTAGAAATACCCTAAAAATGAGTTTTTGATGTGTACACGAGTTTCCTTAAGGAAATCCGCATACGTACGTGACTTGCTCTATATAATACTTTCATACACCTTAAATACACAAATTTATATATTGAAACCCATGTATGCCTTCTTGTGTACGCGATTGTTCTCTCTGCAACCCACGTACGCCTCCTGAAAATGTCAAAAAAATACGTATTTTGGAATTCAGGTAGTTTGGGTAGTTATGCAACTGACTCCTTCAGTTGTAACTA
This sequence comes from Pseudotsuga menziesii, assembly GCA_001517045.1. Classification (NCBI taxonomy): domain Eukaryota; kingdom Viridiplantae; phylum Streptophyta; class Pinopsida; order Pinales; family Pinaceae; genus Pseudotsuga; species Pseudotsuga menziesii. The sequence goes on from LPNX010099109.1 coordinate 155,063, forward strand.
CTTTGTCTTTGACCCTAACTCTTCATTAAGCATATAAATAGAGGTAGGGAGGTCCATGAGAGGAGACTCGAATCTTTACATTGTTATACTGGAGGATTTGGAGCTCTCTTTTCCCATACCTTTTCCCTAGAAGCTTTCCCCTTGTGTTGCAGATCTTGGAGGCTGAGTTCCTTGGAGACGAGAAGCAACAGAACTAGATCAAGGTTTCGTGAGGTGTCGAACTTGGAGAGAAGGTATATTTGTACTTGTTTTCAAGATTAATAAAGATGTGATGTCCTTCTTCTTCCCAAATCATTATTCAATGTGTGATTGAATCTCTATTTATGATCATATTATGATGTTAATCGGATTATTATTTCAGGTTTATTTGATTATCATTGCTTTATATGTGGTCATATTGGTTTGAGGAAGGTATAATTCATTTTGTAGGTCTCTTGTAGCAAGAGGAGCAAGAAGAGGATTGAATGGATGCTTGGATCAACCTTCGTTTGGCTAAGGTATGAACCATTCTAATCTTTGAATCTTGCTTGTATATGCTTGTTGAACATTATACATCCACCTTTCAACCCCAGTACATTGATGGCCTCTTAAACCCTAGCCATATGATACTTTCCTTTACAACAGAATTGGTATTATTCTTGCACATTGATCTAGGAACAAAGCATCAATCTCATCAAATAATAATCAACAAATAACTCATGAAATGGTGTTAATTGGAACTGGAATGGTTTCCTCTCTATAAATTCAGTAAACAATGAATAGTTACAATACCAATGTCAAGCAATGGCTTGAATCAATGAGAAATTTGAATACCTAAGGAGGTCATTTGAAATCAATGAGTGAGTTTGGCTTAATTGACTGTCAGCCATTCAATCACACTTAGTTAACCACTTGACCAAAACCCTAATTGGCTCACCAAACCCTAAATGAAGTTAGAGTGCAATAAATGAAAGAATCTCAACTGAAGGAGATCAAACACATGTCATACCAATCCAACCATTAAGTGCTAGTGCTCCATGACTTCAATGAACCCCGATGAGGTTAACTGAAGCTGAACTGATCATCAGAAGTTGGTGGAGGTGCCCCTGTTGACTCCAGATAATTAAATAATATTAAATAATCATTAAATAATCATTAAATAATATATTTAATGAGAGGAGTCACCTTAACTGACTGGTTGAATTGGTTGTAACCACTAGTTAGCAATTAGGTGCATTAATATCACTCAGATCACCCCCAGAGTGCTCCAGTTAGCCTCCTTGACTGTAGGTAGGCATGGGTGTGACTGGATGATGGCAATTAATGCTCCACTGATGTCAGTTAATGTCAATTATACTTAGGATAGTGGTTTAACTAGGCCAATTTAACCAAAAAGAGTGTTTATGGTGGTAAATGTATCCAACACCCCCCCTTAAGCTATACTCAGGAAGAGTTAGAAAAAATAGATGCATAAAAATTCTAGGGCCCTGGAAACAAAGGCCATAGGTCACCCTGTACAATAAAGTAACTACTTAATCTAACCAAGGAAACAGAGAAAACCTCATGGGAAAAATACCCACTAAGCAGTAAATCAAGAATTGGTTCTTCTATGAAGCAGCATCCTGAGGCTGTGCATGTGAACTTATGAATCCAAACTAAATGAATATGTCTGGAGGAATATTCCATTTTGGAAGAAGAACAATACACTCAACTGAATCAGAAATATAAATAGCTGCATGGTGAAAACTTGACCCATGTAGAGTAGCTGAAATCATCTAAAGAGAGAGCAAAGGTTCTTGAGAATTAGAACCATGTGTGGAACACTCAAGAGCTGATATGTTGCAGCCTTGAACAATAAACCATGAGTGGTAAAATCAGCCCCAATTTTTAGGAGCAAGTGTCCAAGCAGATGCAAAATGTCTTCCTCTTTACTAGTTCTGTGAGGAGATGAGCATGTGACCAAAGGTAGAGAAGCCCTGGGACTCTAGAGAGTGAATTATTGAGCTCCATAATATGATATAGCTTCAGAAATAGCTAATGATTCACAAAATAAAATATCAGAAACCTCATAAGAGGAAACTAACACCAAATCCCTAGCAGCAAAATTGAAGAAGAACTGCGGTACTTGATTTTTCACACCAGAATTGGTGAGAGCAGCTACAAGCATGACTGAAAGATCTTTGATTTTAAAATATGAACCAAATAATATCATATTATAAATTAAATCAGATCTAAATAAGTTCACAATGGATCCAAAACTGTGAAATGAAATCAAATCCCTAGCAGCAGTTTCGAAGGAGACTTGCGGTACTTGTTTCTTCACACCGTTGATGAGAACGGCTACAAGCAGTACTGAAGGTTTGTGAACCTGAAATTTTGAACCAATAAATATTAGTTCAGATCCAATTAATATCATATCTGATCCAATAAGGTTCATATCATATCCAAAATTATGGTCAACTGAGACGGTGGATGCACAGTTGTCTTTTTCTTCAAAATTCTGAATTTTGGTGCATGCAATCCTGCAGGATTTTGCTGGAAGATCTAGATCATGGGGAGCGAATATGTCACTCTTATAATCTGATATTTCTTCCAAAATATCCATGCTTTTACATTTTTTCACACCAGCAGTGACACTAGAGGGAGAAAAATCAAATTTTTCTTCACTTTCGGAAGCAATTACTGGTAAATGTTGCACAGAATTCAAATTAAAATCACCGGTGAATGTTTGCATGGAAGTGCAGCAACATTTTTCTTCAATATCATAGATTTGAATGTCTTCTTATATTTTAGAAATATGATAAGATGAGATATCAGAGATCTCATGAACTTCTGGAGCATCATGAGAAGGAGTCACTGCATGGAGACTTTCTTTAATTCGAATTGACTATGTAGAAGATTCTGCTTCATCTTCATCTTGAAAAACTTCATCAGAGAGAGTAGAGGCCGAGAATTTTGAGTAAATAACTCTTGTGGTGTTGGCTGTGATCTCCAAAGTACTATTATGATCCTCATTGTGCTTGCCAAAGGTTCTGTCCAATTTTGTCCAGAATTCCTTTGGGTATTCTGCAGAACCAATAAGGTAGTACAAGCTAGGAGAAAGGGCCATACATATTGCTCCAAAATCTCTATCACCGTCATTTAGCCAGTCATTATCATTCTCATAAGACTCTTTTCCAAGTCCAAGAGACACCTCATAGAGACCTCATCTCTTCAGAGATGCAATCATCTTCAACTTCCATTCTGAATAGCTTGTGAATGGGGTGAGAAGAGGGATTGATGAGTCCATTTGAAGTTGTACCTATTAAAAACCTGCAAATCAAAACCAAAGGGGCACCATAAGGTCAGATAGCCTGCACATTTTAGGCTTTCATCACACCCAGCATAGTCAATCAAGCAAGCTTGATCAACAAGTTCTTTACTTGGGGTATTAAGTGGTAAGCCTTGGCTTTTGGTGTAGTGCTGGATTTTTGAGCTATTGCTCACTTGTCATGCCAAAATTTGTCAAAAAGCTAGTTTTTGAGAGATAGATATTCATCTCGCCGTATGATCTGATACCATATTATTCTTTCACATTGATCTAGGAACAAAGCATCAATCTCATCAAAGAATAATCAACAAATAACTCATGAAATGGTGTTAATCGAAACCAGAATGGTTTCCTCTTTGTATATTCAATAAACAATAAATAGTTACAATACCAATGTCAAGCAATAGCTTGAATCAATGAGAAATTTGAATACCTAAGGAGGTCATTTGAAATCAATGAGTGAGTCTGGATTAACTAATTGTCATCCATTCAATCACACTCAGTTAACCACTTGACCAAAACCCTAATTGACTCACCAAACCCTAACTAAAGTTGGAGTGCAATAAATGATTGAATCTCAACTAAAGGAGATCAAACACATGTCAAAACAAGCCAAACATCAAGTGCTAGTGGTCCATGACTTCAATGAACCTCGATGAGGTTATCTGAAGCTAAATTGATCATCAAAAGTTGGTGGAGGTTCCCCTGTTGACTCTAGATAATTAAATAATCATTAAATAATATATTTAATAAGAGGAGGTTCCTTAACTGACTAGTTGAACTGATTGAAACCACCAGTTAGCAATTAGGTGCATTAATATCACTCAAATCACCCCTAAAGTGCTTCAGTTAGCCTCCTTGACTGCAGGAGAAGGCTAAGTTACCCTCCTATTGGCAGCCAGCAACAACCTCTTCATTTCTTGACAAAATGAAGAGAGACCAGCTCTTTATCTGATGTATCAAATAAAATTATGAAAGAGCACCTTCAGAATCTTTGATTCTGAAGGTACTCTTAATCAAAGAAAGGTAATTTAATGATCTTGGAGCTGAAAGAAATTCGATTATAAAACTTGGCTTTTAACAGTCAGATAAGTTTCATACATTTTCATTATGTTATTGAAATCATCATAGTGAATTTATGTGACTTAAGGATTTTTGCCAAGTAAAATTTCATAAAACACATTTAGGGTATTGATTGGTCCTAAGACTAAGATAATTTTGAAAGTTAACATTATATATAATACCCTATTATGAACATTGTAAATATCATAGTTAATGGTTAGCTGATGTTTGTATAGGAAAATTTTTACTTAGGATAAATATCCTATATGATGGTATATATGTGTGTCGATACGATGTGTAAATAGGTTTTAAACTTAATCTTGTACATATATAGTATATTAATCTAGCTATTTTATCAATACATCGTTAACATTAGAGAGTGCGATTTATTACTCTTCATACCACTACGTAACATGATAAAATAGGGATGATTGTGTGGATTAGCTGGCCATGCAATAAACCAAGTGTCAAATTGATAAGTGATCAACCATTTGGATCGATGAGCTGGTATAAAACTTGTCCTTCACCCCTTGATAGAGTCGACATTTGTATGCATGTGGTAATATCGTGTTGACAGTGTTAAATGCTAACAGTCATTTCAAATTATGCCGTTGTACATTTAATTATGAACCTCTGTCAATCATCAATGGTCGTAATAATGATTCTATCAGGCTTCGTATCACTGGTTCGCCAAGTTAAGTGGTGATCACTAACAGACATGGTTAAACATAGGTAAACTGGCATAAGTCATGGTGTAGTGTAATATTTATCACTACCTGAAATCCCGCTAAGATGGCCGGTTCAGAGATTAGATCTCCGATCAGATTTGAAGCATGTGAAGGTTATCCATCATGTCATGTGTATGGGTTCCTATTCCCTCTGTTTTCACTTCCCCATTCATTTCGCGACGAAGCCCAGAAAGTGCTAGAGAAACCATGTCTCCTCTGAATCGCTTTGAGATTTCAGGGTGTGAATTGATTGAAGCTAACCAGGAAGCTGCCAAGAGATTTGAGAAAATGGGATGGGCACATTTCTTTCGAAGCTTTGATGGTCACCAGGTGGAAATCACTAAAATGTTTGCTATGAGTTTTGAAGATGACAGGGTGCGAATTGGGGGTTTCGAATTCGTCATCAACGAAGATAAAATTGCTGAAGCCACGAAACTTCCATAGGTTGGGGAATGTTGGTTTAAGGGCACGATGGTCAACAAGAAGAAGTGTCTGGCTCTGTTATTGCCGTTACCAGACAAAACAAAGCTGAGAATAGGCGTGCCTGTAAAATTCCTAAAGCCTGAATGGAGGGTCTACTATGAAATTTTAGTAAGGTACGTGACATGCTGTGGACGCTATTCCCATTTGCACTTGTATCATTTACGGTTGCTGTTAGCAGTTAAGGGTTGTAAACTTAATTTGCCCTTCTATCTTTGGCAAAGTCTTAAGAAAATGTCACAATCTGTTAGGAATTTCAATAACCCTGACAGTAGTCTATGTCATCATGGGTTGATTAAAATTCTACTACAATTCCAATTATCTTCTAAAGGCGTGTCATGGGATAAATTTCTAGTTGAATGTAAATTGGGGCCAACACAGTACTAGCCTAATCCATCTCCACGAATTCGTAGAAGATGAAAGGCCATAAATCTTGAGGTTAATAGCTCAGAGGTTAAGGAGACAGAGGTCGTAAATATACCCATAGATAATGAAATTAATGAAAATGCTGATGGGGTTTCAGTTCCTTGCGATTCTAGGGAAATGTTGGATAAACCCGAACCTAGTAAAAATGATGACAACCCTGTAAAATTAAAAGAAGGATTAGCCGAAGATGAAATTGATAAACCTACTGAATGTGATAAAGATTCTATGCATAAGCTGAACCATTTGGCTCAGGTTTGTTGTGACAAGGAAGGGTTGAACTATGAAAACTTATCGTTTTCACGTAGAGTTACTAGAAGCATGCATAATCTTCATTCAACTCCAGGATATAGGTCCGATCAATAGACTTCCAAATATACAGCTACTGAACTGACAGTCGTGAATATTGAGGATGATATTTCGATACCTGTCCCTAACACAATGGATGTAGGGAATTCTGCTACTGCGCAGGGAAGTGATGTGCAATCAGGTGAGGTTGAGGGTAATCAACCAGAATTAAACGTTAACACTGTTGATCTTGAACCATTGCACAATCAGCATTATGACAGTCCTCGTTCTCCTCGTGTAACTAAAGAGGACGAAACTCTGCAACAGGTGTTAGGTAATGTATATCAAGATAAAATCACAGAATTTAAAGGGAAGCTTAAACAGTGTCTGTCCAGCACGGCCTTATTGGAGGAAGAAAACAAGACTTTCAGGAAAAAATTGCTAGAATGGATCGATAGATGGAAGAAAGCGAACATGAAGAAGAATCAACACAAGAAATCCAAGAAATCAATACTAAACACAAATCAGCTGCTACTGGAGCGAATTGAAAAACAAAATGTTAAAATTATCAGGCTGAAGGCTAAACTGGCTGAAGCTAGAAGAGTATTCGCTCTTCATAATGAGGCTTAATAATTTTCTTTTCTCTTATGTCACAGCATAACAGGTAATGGTTACTTCAATTTTGCATTCCTGTAAAATCGGAGATTTAACAGGCATGCATTTATAATTTTTTAAATATTTCTGTTAGCTGTGTTAAACTCATTTTAATATGATGCGTTGATTGAATTTAATGCAGG
>LPNX010099115.1:0-12278 GCA_001517045.1 Pseudotsuga menziesii
TATGTTTAGTTATGTGTTTCTATGTTTCTATGCTTAATTTCATATCCTTTTTGACACTATGAAATTGAATTTGAAGATTTCTTTTCATGAATGTTATGAATATATAAACAAATATCACACATTTCTAAGGAAAATACAAATATCATGGCCCGGTTTGTATTGCGATTAATTGATTTAATTTTTTTGTAAATTCATGAAAATTGTAAATTGTAAATTCATGAAAATTGTAAATTGTAAAATTGTGAATTCATGTAAATTGTAAATTGTAAATTGTAAATTCATGAAAATTGTAAATTGTAAATTAATTTATCAAATTGTAAATTCATGAAAATTGTAAATTGTAAATTCATGAAAATTGTAAATTGTAAAATTGTGAATTCATGTAAATTGTAAATAGTAAATTCATGAAAATTGTAAATTGTAAAATTGTGAATTATCTAACGCCATGGAATTGAAATTTACATGAATATGAAATTGTAAACTATGAAATTTATCAACTATCAAATTGTAAACTATGAAAATGAAAATCAAATTGTAAAATTTGAAATTTATCAAATTGTAAACTATGAAAATGAAAATCAAATTGCATAACTTTGAAATTATACCTATATCAATGGGATTTTCTTCCTCCATCATAGCTTCATTTGGAATTTCTTCTTCTCTCAAGATTGTTCTTTTTCTCCTCTTCCTTTCTTTATCTTTCTCTCTTTTCTCTTCAATTTTGTTTTGATTTCTTTCATTTCTTCTTGTTCGACGTTGGTTGCTTCCCATTGTGATTGATCAACAATCCAAATTGATACCTGCAAAAAAATCTACAATGGTAAATTTGTATTAAAAAACAAACATTTTTTCAAAGAAATTAGGCAATTTTGAAGGATAGAGTTAGCTTAGTATGAATTATGTTTATATAGAGTTTTATCAAAAATTCGGGTGGGAAAGATGGTTGGAGTGTCATTAATGTTTGTAGTTTGAGTGTCATTAATGTTTGAATTCACTCCCGGGATTTTGCTCCAAAGGAGTCTTAACGAAACCTCGACCGAGCTCATACCTCGGTTGAGGTCTTAACGAAACCTCGACCGAGGGTTTGTTAAACCCTCGGTCAAGGGATTTACAAACCCTCGGTCGAGGTTTCATTAAGACCTCGACCGAGGTATTTAAATACCTCGGTCGAGGGCTTAAGAAAATAGACAACCCACATTCAAACAAATGAAAAATTTTCTGTGCCTTGCAGAGGTGTAAACCCTGCCATTCCTAGCACATAATTGAGCGGAGTTGATACTGATAAATTCACCAATGAATATTCTATCCATTGAGGTATCATACACGCATTTTGGCATTCATATGAAATTTATTTTTTAATTACTTCTAAAACTTATACTTAGAAAACCACACTGCAACTTCGAAGGAGCTCAAAGAAAAATCCGCAGAGTTAAAAATACACAGCCAAAAAATTCTTAAAAATGCACAAATCACATATCGGCGTGTCCTCTTCAAAAGGGTATCTTTGGTTTTTCAATTTTTGAAAAAATAAAAAAAATTGCTTTACGTGGACAAATATGTGTTTAAAACGATGCTGAAATCGAATGTGGTCACTTTCGAAAAATAATAAATAATTGTATAATGCGAAAAAAATTAACAAAAAAATATGCACATCACACTGCATTTTATGTAGATCATGCTCATATATATATATATTTTTAAATTATTAATGCAAGATTGAATTACTCTACGTGGACACGAGCCACTTATTAGCTTCTTCAAATTTTTAAGGTCACACAGTTCATTAAATGCAAAAATTCACACATTTAATGACATAGGAATATTTTAAAAAAAATATCACTATGAAGCCAACATAATATTATACAATTTGTTTTTTTACTGCAAGTCAAAATTCACATGGCATATATGCTTTTTGAGGGCTTCTATCTAGCACATGAGTAAAAAATCAGGTTTTCATCGCCAAATTTGGCCAAAAAGTGTTACCCATCTTCATGGAATCATCCAAATGGAAGATACACCAGATGGATGTCAAGACTGCTTTCTTGAATGGTGTAGTGGAAGAGGAAGTGTATGTGGAGCAACCAATCGGTTTTGAGACACAGGACAGGGAGTCTCATGTATGTAGATTGAAAAAAGCCCTGTATGGTTTGAAATAGGCACCCAGGACATGGTAGGGCAGAATTGACAGCTTTCTATCCAGTTTGGGCTTTACCAAGAGTAAAGCAGATTCCAACCTTTACTACAAGGTTGAAGATGGCAATCCAGTGATGCTCCTACTATATGTAGATGATCTGTTTGTAACAGGTATGGATGGGCTGCTTGCTTATATGAAGAGGAAGCTTGTTGTCGAGTTCGAAATGAAGGACTTGGGTATGATGTATTATTTTCTAGGCATGGAGGTGTGGCAGAATGCAGATGGAATCTTCCTCGGACAAGGGAAATATGCAGTAGAGATCCTGAAGAGATTTGGGATGATGGACTGTAAAGCATTAACAACACCTATGGCATCGAACCTGAAACTATTGAGTGATGCTTCATGAGAGATGGTTGATACCACGATGTATTGTCAGATGATTGGGTCCTTGATGTACCTGATGAATGTGAGACTAGATATTTGTTTTGCTATGAACACCTTGAGCCAGTTCCTGACAGATCCGATACATGTTCACTTGATTATTGCATAGCATATTCTGAGGTACCTGAACGGTACAGTTGATTATGGGCTCAAGTATAAGACTGATCAGAGGATTAACCTGGAGGGTTATGTTGAGTTAAATTGGGTAGGCAGTGCCATCGATAGGAAGAGCACTTCAATGTGATGCTTCAATATGGGATCAGGTGTGATCTCTTGGTTTAGCAGGAAGCAATCCTATGTCGCACTGAGTACAGCTGAAGCAGAGTATGTTGCAGCTTGTTCAGCTAGTTGTGAGGCAGTATGGCTGAGGAAGCTACTGTCTAATTTATTTGATCTCTAGTTAGATGCTACTTGTATATATTGTGACAACCAGACTTGTGTGAATTTGTCAAAGAACCTGGTGTTCCATGACAAGTCAAAGCATATTGAGATCAAGTATCACTATATCAGGGATATGGTGCAAAGAGGAGCCGTGAAGCTCCAGTATGTTGTGATGAATAAATAGATAGTTGATGTGTTGAATAAGCCATTGGATAGGGTGAAGTTTGAGTACTTCAGGGAGAAGCTTGGTGTTCTCTAGATCGAGATTCCTCCCAAGAGAAAGTGATGTGTTTGTGTTGAGCCTTTCTGACATGGTGAGAGGATTGGTTCCTTCCATGGTTAGATGTAAGTGTTGTGCCCTTCTAACATGGTGAGAGGATTGGTTCCTTCCATGGTTAGATGTAAGTGTTGTTCCCTTTTGACATGGTGAGAGGATTGGTTCCTTCCATGGTCAGATGTAAGTGTTGTTCCCTTCCGACATGGTGAAAGGATTGGTTCCTTCCATGGTCAGATGTAAGATCTATTACATGGTGAGAGGATTGGTTCCTTCCATTGTCAGATGTAGGTGATGATTCCACATCCAGCATGAAAAAGGGCTAGCCCCGTGAAGACACATCTAGTATGAAAAAGGAATAGCTCTGTGTGGATTCCACATCCAGCATGAAAAAGGGCTGGCTCTATGAAGACACATTTAGTATGAAAAAGGACTATCTCTGTGTGGATTCCACATCCAGCATGAAAAAGGGATGGCTCTGTGAAGACACATCTAGTATGAAAAAGGACTAGCTCTATGAAGACTCATCCAGTATAAAGAAGGACTGGCTTTGTGTGGATTCCACATCTAGTATGAAAAAGGACTGGCTCTGTGTGGATGCCACATCTAGTATGAAAAAGGACTAGCTTTGTGAAGACTCATCCAGTATGAAAAAGGACTGGCTCTGTGTGGATTCCACATCTAGTATGAAAAAGGACTAGCTTTGTGAAGACTCATCCAGTATGGAAAAGGACTGGCTCTGTGTGGATGCCACATCTAGTATGAAAAAGGACTAGCTCTGTGATGATACATCCAGTATGAAAAAGGACTGGCTCTGTAGATGTACATCCAGCATGAAAAGGGGTTGGCTCTGTAGAACTTCCTATGATGACAAGAATCATGAGATAGAACCCGTGATGATCCAAATCCAGTGATGATGATCCAGATTGAGTGATGATCCAGATCCAGTGATGATGTCCAGTGATGATCTAGATCCAGTGATGATTTTCAAATCTAGTGATGATCCAGATCCGATGATGAAGATGACTTGAAGATGATGAGGACTCGATGATGATCCATATGATATAGAGAAGAAGCCTTGTGCTGATAAATTGTGTCGAGAGAATACCCTCCTAGTTAAGAGGGAGTGTTGATGTAATTGTAACTTCAGCATGTATTTACTTGTATTTCTTATGTATTGTAACCCGATGTTTATTCTGGGATGTGTCTGTAATGTACTTGAGTCATGTCATTCCCCAATGTTCCTATCGAGAGGTTCTATAATGTAAACAAGTCATGTTAAGTCATTGTGGGTAACCCTTCTATTGGTCAAGGGTTAAAGTCCCCGCAGTTTTGGGGCACTAGGGTTATTAGAATCTCCTAGAGAAGCTGGCCCTAGCAGGGTTTTGTCAAGTTGGAAATTAGTATAATAGAGAGCTAGCCTCTCTATTTAACACACACTCACTCACACTTAATTGTAGCGCATAGGTGAGGAAGAAGAAGACATTGGGGCTAGGAAGAAAGAGGTTATTGCTGCCAAGAGATCATCTTACTGTTTTGGGGTTTTACTTTTGGTGCTGATTCTATCTCTGATGAAGTTGTGGGGTTTTCTCCATTTATGGTTTCCCTGAGGATAAACATTGTGTTCATTGTCTCTTGTGTTTGATTGTTGTGCTTGTTATTCTCTCAGTGAAAAGATCCTAATATAATACTAGCTTAATGTTAAAAATCTAACACCCCTCCATCTCTCCCTCCCCATAGATATTTCTAACACCCCACCCACTCTCTCTCTCTCTCTCTCTCACACACACACATACACATCCATATGTCCCCCAATACTAGCAACACCACCTCTAAGCCATACAATACACATCCACAAGTCACCCCCTTACCACTAACAACCCCCCTCTCCCTTCCCCCTCTTACTAAACCCCTAACATCCACACCCACACACATCCAAAGGTACCCCCCTACCTCTAACCCCACCCTTACTCCTACCTCTAACCCCCATCTTCTTCACCTGAACTCTAACCCCACCCAAGCCCTCCAATCCCCTAACAACCCCCACACATCCCTTAGAGTTTTAAAACAATAGTTAGGGGGAAGAGAGGGGGGGGGGGTGTTAAGGGGTTAAGACTTAGGGAGTGCTTGTTAATTCCCCTTAAACATTGAATGATCCCTTACTCGTGGGGGTTAAGAACTCTGTATTCAATTCCAAGTCAATCAAATACAAACTTGTGGCCTCAAGTTCATCACTTTCATTTTAGAAATAGGTAGAACAATAAAAATGAGTGATACTGGAACTAATTAACAACTTAAGAATGGTCCTTTAAATTATTCAAGTCATTTGTAATTATTTTTGGGGTCTAGAACTATTGATACACATGGTTTATTATGTGTTGTATTTCATGCATGACCCATGTGTGTTTTTTTAGATGATATATGCGTATCCCATATATTTGTTAGATGAAAGTCATCATTCCAAACACCAATTTAATTTACTTGGTCCACACAAGTGCATCACTTAGGTGTGTCAACTTCATGCATCCTTTAAATCTTTTTTAGGTTTAATGTGGGTAAGGTGCTTTTATATTCCACTTAGTTGGGTTAGTTGCTTAGGTGTGTCGGGCACTTATGTGTGTTAGGTATGTTGCATTGTTGTGAATACAATTTAATCATGGTCAAGAACAATTTAAATGTACATTGTTGTCATTACGCAATGTTATAATTGTGCATTGTTCTCAAATTTATAACCGATATCTCCATGCAATAATAGAATATATAAAAATTGGGAACGTTACACATAGAAACATTCTTGGCCACACATGTATGATCACACATTAGACTGAACTATGAAGATCTCAAGATCCAATATGATTTTTTTTTATATCATGAAAGTTATAATACAAAAATAGAAGGCCCTTAGATGGCATGTCAATGTACATGTATCAAAAACATCATTGATGTACATGCAAACAAAAGTACATCTGTCCTAGACCGCGCCACTAAACTCTAACTTCCTATTGTGCACAACAGCACATATTTGTCTTGGACAAACACATTAAAACTCTAGGGTGAATCCACGGACCTGGGTAACACTTTTTGGCAAGCGCATCTTACCAAAAACAAAAAAAAGTACCTCGGTCGAGGGCTTGTTAAACCCTCGACCGAGGTATTAACACCTCGACCAAGGTTTTATAAAGCCCTCGACCGAGGTTTTGTTCAGCCCTCGGTCGAGGTATGAACCTCGGTCAAGGGATTTATAATAAATGGGCGGATCCTTTAGTCTAACAAGACAAAACACTATGATGGACACAAATGCTAGGGAAAGTAAAGAAACATTAAGAAATATAGATGTACAATCCTTGGCATTGCGCTGTTGACTTCTGTTAATCCTTGATTAAGGATGGATGGTCAAAACCCAATCAAAGATCATATACCTTAACAAAATTAGTCATTCATACCGCCATATATAGAGCTAAAGTTTCAAGAAATTCATCTTGCCAAGAAGTATATCAAACCATCAAATTCCACATTACTATGACAGCTTAACACGTGATACCTATCATTATCAACATTATTCATCCACAAGAAAAACAGTTCAAACGATCAAATTCCACAAGAGTATGATGGATGAACACGTGATGCCTATCGACATTGTTCATCCGCCAAAGTGTTGCGGATGTGCGACGCATGTCCCTCAGAGATTTCATGTCAAAAAATATTCCGCTAACTTGTGTGAAACAATCCTATACGGTGGAAATCCCTAGATGGTGATTTTTTCTGCATTATCTGATTTTTACGTACGTACCACGTCATCGGAGCAAAATTAGGGTTCAAAGCATAAGTTAAAAAGTATTTTCCCCAAATTGCCAATTATAATTTTGTTGCTGCTGCGTCTTTTGGAAATAGTATAAATTCTATTTCTATGCCTTTGCTGGAACATATTCAAGCTTAATTTTTATCATGTCAAACATTAAAGTTTGTAGTTGGAGTGTGATTAATGTTTGAATTCACTCTCGGGCTTTTGCTTTAAAGGACCTCGACCAAGCTAATACCTCGGTCGAGGTCTTAACAAAACCTCGATCGAGGGTTTTTTAAACCCTTGGTCGAGGGCTTTAGGCCCAAAATACATTATTCTCTATTACTGAAAGCAAGCTTTTAGTCTAACTAACTCTTCCCGCAAAATCAGTTAAACTTTGTTTTCCAATTGTTTTATTCATTTTCTTTCATGGTTATTTCCATCGCATATTTTCCTCATCTTGCAACTAGAAGGTTCACCTTTTCTATCATTATTCTACTTCTTTCTTCTTCACTTTTCCTAAGTCCAACATGACATTACCAAGTAGATCCACCATCCACCTTGTCATAAAAATACATGTTTTATAAGTTATCTATTTATATTTTAGCCAATTTTGGAAATAATTATTGCACTAATCAAATTGCAAATAATATAGGAAGGTCCACATAATATTTGTATTTTAGTTGTGTAGGAAATAATACATATCTTCATTATGGATTACTTTATTTTCTATACCCAAGACATTTATTTCTATAACTTTGTTCTCCCAATAAATATTTCATGTGTTCAAAGAAAACATGGCTACTTATGCATGCAATTATTTCCCTACACATCCAAAAATAACCCATAAAATTATCTCAATAATTATAAAATACCAATAATTCCATCATTTTAGATGTTAACATATTAACTCCAATGAAATATAGCACAAGCATACATTCACTTAATGTGATCAGACATATGTATTAATACATATATGTATACATAACCAAAAATTGCAATCTCTAACATCACATAGAATACCGCATTCTCATGTCATTCATTCCAACATCATGAGTTGAAAGGTTATTCAATGCCTCAACATATAATCTAGATACCTTTTTAATCATTTCTTGACCATTTAGACAGCTTCCTCTTGAACCCAAACACAATACTAGAGATACTTCTTCTTAGTGTGATTCAATGTTGGAAAGAAGGTCATAATCTAGGACAAGAACATGAATAGGGGGACCATTGGACACTTGTGTAATGTTATAGCCATTCCATATCCAATAACACTATGACCTTAGACATGACAATATGACATGTCATTCACTTTCCTAATAAGTTAATAAGACCTAGCATGACTTGGTTATTAACTTATAACCAATACAACATGGCATGACATTACATTTCATATGAATGCATAATTGATTCTAAAAATTAGAAACAAGATATATGCCTTCGAATTCCTCCTTTACCTGCCACACCTGGGTATCATTCACATAAATGCAATAATAGCATAACCATATCAACTTCATGACTGGATGTATTCTTACCTAATTCAATTTCAATGCATATGCAATATACACATAACAAAATCCATATATGCATGGTTGTCATCAACATATCTAATGTTATCTCACAAATTGGTGTTTTGTGGAAACTTACATAATCCTTTCACCAACCTCTTTAAACATCACTTTCTTGTCCTCGTTGTTGTTTAGATTCCACATGCTAGACTAGATTCATTAGCGTTCAATTCAAAAATCATAGCAGTAGCATATCCAGAATCACTGATAGAACCACAATCACAAGATAGACACAATATTTATCCTTGGAAACCCTCAAGGGGAAGAAAACCCAACAAAACTTCCTATTTATAAGATGTATAAAAGAAAACCTTAAAAACAGGTGTTCTCCTTCTGTTCTATCTCTCTCTCTCCTAAGCACTAATCAAGTGAGTGAGTATGTGTCCAAATAAGAACCGCATCTCCTCTAGTTATACACATTGAGCCAACTGAATTTTACCCTAATAAATTCGACCCCACTAAAATGTTTGGGCTGACTTCACCTAGGAAGACTCAAAACATTATATTATATTATTCATTAGGGTACTAATGACCCGACTTACCAATACCCGAGATACCACCATTTATGCAATGGCACAAAAACTTTCCTTGGAAGCACCATTGTCGCCTGCTTCCATATTCAAACAAGCACGCTCGCAAATAGAGATTGACTTTACCGGGAGATGCAACATATTATTTAATTATGGGGAGGTCAAAAATCTGGCAACAATCTTGGTTGAAAAATTGACTACCATGAAGGTAAAAAAATTGACGATTCTTGAACATTTCAAAAACAAATCGGACAAAACAATGTTTGCATCATTACAATTCAACAAAAAAGTACTTTTCGTCTGATTTTGTCATTGGATTTTGGCCTTAAATCATGTTGTGAATGTCAAGGAATTTTTTACACATTGAAAGAAAAGATGGTTTTTGCACCGATATTGGCTTTCCCCTATTGGAAGAAGGAGTTCCATGCTCATGTTGGCACATCGTCTACTACATTGGGAGTGGTGTTGGCTCAACCAGGTGAAGGTGATATTGACCACCCGATCGCTTTCGCTAGTTGGAAGATGTCGTCTACGGAGAAGAATTATACTACAACATAGATGGAAGGCATGGGGATGGTATATGCACTACAGAATTTTTGACACTACCTGTTGGGAGGTCACTTCAAGATGTTTATGGATCACTCAGCTTTGAAATACCTAGTGAATAAGCCTGTGTTGGGGGGAAGATATGTTGTTGGTTGCTTCTCTTCCAAGAATTTGATTGTGGCCTAGCATGGATGAGTCTAGCTAGGGCATCATCATCCTCCATTGAAGACAAACCCTAAACTAGGGTTTTATATCTTTCTTCTGTTTTAAAGGTTTCTTCTATAACCCATCTTCAGATCCGAAAACCACCATTTAGATCCAGGCAGCCATAATCCAAATCCGATCAGCCATTATTAGATTCAGGCAGCCACCTCCAAATCCGAGCAGATCTACCTGGACAATACCCTCTCCCTCATGGGCTGCTCTCTCTTCTTTCTTTGGGCAGGCCATAGAAGGGCATTGCCCCTCTCAGCACCCTCAGACAGCTTGCTACAGGCTTACTCATGAGGGTTTGGCACACTGCCAACCCTCGGGCAGCCAAAGGGCAGACTTGTGAGGGTTGTCGTGGCCTAACAGGTAATCACTGGTTATGTAATAAGCGTTTTTCTATTGGATATGAGGTAAAATCACTGAGGTACCCTTGAGATACTATAGGGTACTTATTTCAAGTAGGTAGTTTTTCTTGAATAATAATGATGAGCCAATTCACATTTGTATATAGGAATCAACCATGATTGTACTCACCAAATTAACAAATAACAAGTAAAAAGTAACAAAATTAATTCTATATAGGTTTTTCCATCTTCAAAAAGTAACAAGTAATTATATAATAATAAATTTTAAAACATAGTTATTATGGATTTCAATAATGTGTTTTTAAATTTAGTTTTATGGATCAATTTATTTAATTTATGGATAATATTGAATAGGAATATGTATTTTTTTAAGTTTTTAAAAAGAAAATTAACTCAAAAAATCATTAATAAAAGAGATAAAGAAATTTATGTGTAATATCTCTCGTTCTTGACACCTATTATTGTAATTGAATATTAGTGATGTAAATGTATTTGTGTATTGGTTCATGGTGTAGAGCTCAAGGCCAAGGCCCTACCAGTGAACGTCATTGCATCTTGATTTCTTAGTAAAACCATGCGCTATCTAAAGCATGTTGGTGTCATGTGTATGATGCAAATTTGCAAATAATGAAATAATAAGATAAGCCCATGGTTGCCAATGTGCAAGATAACTAAATTGAGGGACAACGATATCCACTAAAGAGAGAGGTTAAACAATAGTAAACTCTAAGAAACTAAGTAATGATGATTGAGTGTCATCATGGTTCCATTGAGTGTGGAAAGGATAATGAGTTGTTATTACTCACTTATTTGCATGAGACTAATAGATATGAATATGAGTGTTTCCAATTGATGCATCCATTGCATTAGAAGGTGAATGGATCACTATTCGCCTATGAGCGTAGAGTGAGTTGTTAGTACTATGAGTTTATTACATCTCAAAGAGTTATATTATTCTATCTTAAAGTATAAGAGTATATTATGAGTTTACTCGTGTGAGGAGGAGAATGCTTTCTTGTTTTCCTATAAGTTTAAAAAAGCTATTATTATTATTATGCATGGTAAATTTTTGTCATAATAAGTTTATGGTTTGTATTTGAAATGAATTATTTACAAATATGAGGTTATTTTTATGAGATTATAATGATCTCAATTATTCAATAAAGAGAGAAAAATCAAAATTTATTTTATTATTATTATAAAAAACAATTTTATTATTATTATTATTATTAAGTTATTTACTGCATTTTTGAAGTAAATATGAAAGTAAAGATGTCTTAAACGCTTAATGCTTTAATTAACTAATATCCATGTGCGCTAAAGAATCAACCACATTTGATGCATGATCATTATAAATGAACATAAATGAACATGATCATTACATAACTGAATTGTATTTAGTCGAGGAATAACTAAATTACCAAAGATTGCAAAATATATTCATTATAATTGAACTTTATGTAACTCCAGTCTCCGAGTCGTCACGTTAGTGGCTTTCTATGCATGCCATAGTTGTTTCGCAGGCTCCATGTCAATGACAATAATTATTGTTACTTGTCCTTTCAACGCGATGTTTTAGTCGGCGAAAACATCGCGTTGAAAGGACAAGTAACAATAAGTGTTACCCAGGTCCACGGATTCACCCATACCTTGAAGAAGAAACATGTAGAAGCATTATTAGTTTTGCTTTCTCTAAATTTTATCTGTAGATCTGTAGATATGGGTCGAGGAGTAATAGGAGTCATAGATTTGATCAATCATATCTATAACTCCTAATACTCCAAGACCCATTTCTACAAATAAAGATAAATGACCCTTCTTTTCATTTCAGATACCAACTCCTAAAAAATGTAATGACCACCTACGCTTTTGTGTTTGTCTTAAGGCTGCTCTCTTTAAATAGAATATTACATGACTAGGACCTCGACCGAGGTATTTAAATACCTCGGTCGAGGTTCATACCTCGGTCGAGGTTCATACCTCGGTCGAGGGCTTAAAAAAACAGACTTAGCCCTCATTCAAACAAATGGAAAATTTCCTGTGCC
>LPNX010099115.1:15128-32076 GCA_001517045.1 Pseudotsuga menziesii
TTGGCTTCCATTAGGCATGTCAATTTCTTTATGGGCATATAAATTAAAAAAATGTTTGGTTTCTATTCATATTAGGGCATAGAAATGATTGAAAATAACGAAACTATCATGACAGGATTTGGTGTAAATACCTCGCAATGAAAAGATTGATCCCCAAGGTGGAGTTTCTTTTCTTTTATAACCCAAATCGCGTTCACCCTTGCTTCTTTTGGTCGGGCCGAAGACGTTGTTGCGTGTTGTTGTGGAGAAAATGATGGGCACGACCTATTTTAAGCATAAATCATATTTTACATAATGTGTGCGCCCTTTTGGACACTATAACGCGTGCACGTTTTAGAGAAACATAATGCACACACATTTTACTTAACTACCCTAATCGGAAAGCATGTTGGAAGGCTTGGGACTAGGATTGGCAGGGTCGGCATTGCTTGGGATGATTTATATTTTACGGATCTTGAATCATTGGCTTCTATCTACCACTTACCATTACACTCACCCATCAATCACAATTTTCCAAAATTTCGTCACCTTCTAATAAATTCCATTTACCATTACTCCATCTTCGCCCAAGCTTCCAATATTATTATTTCTAGCCACTCATTTGGCTTAAAGAAATTAAAATTTAATGATTAATATTGAAGAACATAAATAAATATATTACACAAATAATATTATATAAAAGTAGATATATGAGACTTTTATATATATAAAATAATTAAAATTTCATGATTAACATTAATGAAAGTTTGATGATGAATATTATCATTATGGTTCATTAAAATTAACTTTGATTCGTCCAACTTTAAGAAATTTGATGATTAATTGATTTTTTTTAAAATTATTGTTCAAAATATTTTTATAACTTTTTTGGTTTTTATGAATTCACAAGTTATTAATATCGTCGCGTGAGTTTAGTTTAATGGTTGAATGAGGGGATTGTTATTTTTCCCACCTAAATTCAAAAATTCATACTTATGTATACGTTTGTGGTCCATTTTTTTAATCATAATGTATTTTCCTTATCAATGCTTGTTTTTACACGTAAGTCATGCAGCAAGTGGTCAAATAGATTAATGGTGTAGTCTTACTACTAAATAAAGGGTTTTTGTTGTTAAAGTTTTATTCAAATGAAGAGGATAAGAAATCGTTTGGAGGAAGAGTCATTTGTTTTTAGTAGAGATGGTATCTTTTTCAAACCATCGTTTTGAGAATTGTACTCAATTTGAAGGTATATCTATTTAACTTCATTTAGAGAAGAATTAGGTTAAACTTTTTCGGTTTTTTTGAAAAGAGATGTAATCTTTTAGAAGATCAATCATATCTTAGAAAAATTGTATTCTTTTGTTTTTGTTAGAAAATATGTAGAAATTGAGTGGTAAGTACAAGAGTGTTATCCTTTGATCCTAAAGGAGATCTAAAAACAACTTTTGAGTGGGAATTTATAAGAGAAACAAACAATCAGGTTGAGGTTGAGGTATTAGCCCTTTTTTCAAGGGTTGAAAATTATAGATCCCAGGTATATTCAACACTTTCTTGTTCTAAAAGACTAACTATAATTATTAATGAGATGATGATGATGATGATGATGACTTCATGAGATGAACTAGTAAAAATTATGTCCTAGATCTATTATGTTGTTTTATTCATCTACAGTTGTGTTGCACTGAATACTTGCATATCAAATGTTGATCGTATGGACACTAACCACTGATCACTCTTAAAATCCTCTACTGGTACACCTTTAGAACACAATAGAGCATATATAGTAGACCTTTAATATCCAGGTTAAGATATAATTTTATGTTATGTATATGTGTTAAGATATTCCTAGGTTATGTATATGTGTTAAGATATTCTTAATTATATTAAATCAAAAGAGTCTTTACAATATTTGTATGCATTTGCATACCGATGGTTATACATTCGAAAATTTATTATGTAATTGTTTCCATAAAAACTTCAAACCTATGGCTTGAACACTTCTGTCTGAGTTGAGAGCTGAGCCAAAAATTTCCAGAGAAGGGTTCCCTGTGATCTTGTATATGTCAAAATTAAGCTTCATCCTATTTCTTTTTCAAAAAAGAGTATAGTGGTCATAATATTCAGTCATCTTGTCTTGTAGGAAGGAATTTTGCAAATTATCTATGATAAAACTCATATCCTTCCCCTTCCTTATGTTAAAAAAATTTCCAGGTTTCGTAAGCCATCTTCACCCCTTCCTTTGAGAGGTGGTTTGCTAGTGCATTCCTTTCCTTGTAAACATGACGGCATGAAATGTGATCAAAATTTGTCCAAAGTATGAATACATCTTCATAGAGTGTATTAAGTGCAATATTTCTACAATGTTGAACTTTGTTCACCCAATTTATAATGATGAGTGAGTCTCCAAAAATATGAAGGTTTCTGAATCCTTCTTCTATCGGAAAATGGAGGAGAAGTTTTAGTGACATAATCTACGCATATTTTTTTGTGCCAACTCCAAGGCCCATTTGGATCTGGAAGTGGTGGTTTTGGGTTAGATGGAGGGTGGCACCACCCCCACATACAAAATTTTGGGAGGCTCCATCGAAGAAGGCCTGAGGCATAGTGTTGTCTACATGTTCTTCTTTGATGATTCTTACCGAAGGAGCATCCTTTGTTTGTGGGAAAAAGGAAAGGAAATCCAGGACTTGTTTTGATGTGACCTCTGGTGAATAGGATTTGTCTTGGAAGATTGCTTGGTTTTGAGCAATCCACATTCCCCATATGTGAATAAGTGGAAGAGCTTTTAAATGGGCTAGCTGAGGGGTGTTGAGCCAGGATTTCCAGGCATCTTCAAGTGAGGGACTAGCCCACATGTATCTCTGATTTATCATTGACTGCGAATGCTGCCAAACCTGGGAGGAAAAAATACAATTTAGGAAAATATGATTGACGAATTCCTCATTGTTTTCGCATAACGAACACTATCTTGGTCCCTCTATGGATCTTTTTTTCATTCTGTCCGAAGTCGGATTTTTATTATCTAGAGTGCACCACATGAGCACTTTTACTTTCAAAGGGAATTTAAGCTTCCAAATCCCTGTCTCCCACTATTTAGGTTCATCTTGAAGGTGGTTAGGCAGAGCTGTTGATATCATGTTTTTCGGGTGTAAAATCCATGAGCAACGTGTTCCCAGACTGGCTCGTCTTCTCTATTTGTGAGTCTGATGTGGGAGTTTCAGAGTGCTGATATGTACATGTTCTAGTCTTGGGCCCACTAAGGTGGGATCTCTAGTTCCCTGCATCTCAACCACCCCTGTTTCCATAGGCTGGTGGTTGCTGGGTCAACAATTTTATTTAGGTGGAAGAGGCCATTTTGGTGGAGAAAATGGACTAGCTATGGAGGTAATATATGGTTGAGATGAATGTTTGGCCAAGGATCAACACCTATTATTACATTTGACCCATTCCCCACTTTCCATGAGAGGCCATTATGAATTAAGGAGAAATAATTGCATATTGCCTTTGAGATGATTGAGCCTGATCCTGAGGGGATGGTGATTGAGTTTCTGATCCATTCCCACAGGGGGGATGGGATTATATATTTATGGTAGACCACTTTGACCAAATAATTTTTGTTGTAAAGCCTCCATCATGATTTTGCTGCCAAAGATTTAGTGAAGAGGTTGGTGTTCTTTAGTCCCCATCCTCCCAATGATTTCATTCTTTCTATTTGGTCCCATTATACCCATGGAAGAACTAATTGTTCCTTCTTTCTTGTCCAACGGAATTTTGAGAAAATATTCCTTGTCCTTTCCAGAATGGATTTTGGGATCCGGGCTAAGGACATCCAGTAGAAGGGGATTGCTTCAAGGACCAATTTAACTAGAACTAGTCTTCCTGCTCTTGATATCAATCTGTTGAACCAGTTGTTTACCCTTTTCTCCAGTTTTTCCACTAGCTAGTTCCAGTCTTATTTTTTATAGCAATTTGGTTTGATCCTAAAACCTAGATAATTCAGACCATCATCTAAGGGAGTGACCAAAAAAGGGAAAAGGGTCAAGAACCTTCTTACAGCGTCTTCATCCATGTGGCTTTGTAGAAAGTCTGCAGAGTTGCTGATAGCTTTTCTGCCTCTCGAAGTGTGTCATTGCATAAGAGAAGGATATCATCTACAAATAGTAGGTGGGTATTATTGAGGTTTGCTGCTAATTTGATCCCGTCAATCTGACCTCTTCTCTTTGCATCTAGAATGGCTCTACTCAAGCCTTCTGCTATTAGAAGAAAAAGAAGCGGGAGAGGGGGAAACCCTGTCTGAGCCCCCTTTTTGAGTGGAAGAAAGATGAGGCAGAACCATTTATGAGAACTATAAAGGCTGTTGTGTATATGTAGGAAAAAATCCACTTTATTATGGAGTAGTTGAATCCTAGATGACTGAGTAGAAGCCTTAGATAGATCCAACTTGCTCTATCAAAATATTTTGAAAGGTCGATTTTGAGGATTGCTCCTTTTTATTTTTTGGCCTTTACAGTATGCATACATTTCTGAGCCACACTTATTGCTTCATGTATTTGCATGTCCTCTAGAAATCCAAACTGTTCATGAGAGATGATTTTTGAGAGTACCTTCTTTAGTCATTGAGCAATCACTTTTGCTATCGCTTTGTAAGTAATGTTGCAGAGGGAGATAGGTCTGAAATCTTCCAAGTTGACCGGGTTGTCTATTTTAAGAATAAGCGACAGGAAGGTTGAGTTGAGAGGGGGGTGTACAAGCCCATTTACATGAGACTCTTCTACTAGATGGAGTATATCAGGACCTATTGTGTCATAGGCTTCTAGAAAAAATTCAATGGTCCACCCATATGGGCCTGGGATTTTGTCTTTCTGGAAGTTGTGGAGGATGGTTTTTAGCAGGGATGATTTTAAGAACCCATACTTATTTAAAAGTGTATAAATGCTAGCGAATATTACCAATTCTTAAAACACCAACTATAAAATGATTGGTGATATTTTTCAAAAAATATTTTAATTTCCAAGGATTTTATATCGTTTATATAATAATTTGGCGATTTTTAGGGTGAAAAAAGTTTACCCCATCAAAATTGGGGGAAACAGGGCTTCAAAAAATGCAAAATGGAGAATCTTTTTTGGGAGAAAAACATGGAAAAATATCCCACTGGGCTAAAATTCGCCCCTAAAATTATCCCTGGTTTTTAGCTCTTCTTCCGATATTTCTTCCATCAGGTCTGCATTATCCTCTTCTGAATTTCTTTCAGGGAAGAAATGTGTTGTCTAGATGAATTTTGAAATAGTGGCCTATTTATATTCTCTGAAAAGGTTTTTGAAGTAGGCTTTACCAATATCTTCTATTCCTTCAAAAGTGGAAACTAGTTCATCAAAATAGTTTCTTAGTTCCCAGATTGTGTTTTATTGTTTCCTTCCTTTAAAAAAATCCTGGAATAATTTTGTATTGTTGTCTCCATAGGTCATCCAAATGGATCTGCTTTTTAATCTCAATATTTCCTCCCTTTCCTCCAGTAGCTTCCTTCTGCTAGAATCTAGAGAGATCGGTATTTCCTTTTCTTCCTGTGTGGAGAGACCCCCTCCTTCTGAGCTGTGGATTTCAGCCAAATCTACCTCAATCTGAATAAGGGCTTGATCATCCTGGAGATTTTTGTCCTTGGCCCAATCCTTTAGGAGATGTTTGATTCGACCAATATTTTGCATGAAGTGAGTAGCAACATGTGATCCAAGTTTTGCTCCATATGGGATCGAGTTAGTGTGTATGAGCCTAAGGACTTCCTCATGTTTTAGCCAAGATGCACAAAATTTGAAGGGGTTGGCTGGTTTTTGGGGATTTCTCATTATTTCCAGGAAGATAGGAAAGTGGTCTGAGTCAGCTCTGGAGTCAACCCACTGTTTGAACAGTAGGTCTTTTTCAATTAGAATCACCCCCAGAAGAAATATGTCTAATCTTTTTGCAATACAATTTTCCCTAGATATTCTATTTATCCAGGTTGGCTTTATCTTTTGTGGTTCCATGTCCACCAACTTAAGATTCTGGAGGAGATTTTTAAAGAAAGTGTCCAAGGAATCCATTCTTGCATTTGGTCCCCATATCTCATGAACTCCAAGGGTAAAATTCAGATCACGACCAATTACCACATTGTCTCCTTTTAGGAACTGGGAAACTTGAACCGGTTCCGAGAAGGCCGCTTTGTTGTTGTAAGGCCCATAAGTGTTTATAACATTTAGAGTTTAATTTGTTTCTTCCCAGAAAATTTCCATCCCCATGCCAAAGGAGCCTCCCCATGATTTTACACAACGTAGGGTGGAAGGGTTCCATCCTATTGCTAGGTTGCCCAAGTGTCCTTTTGCACTTTGGGCTAGGTAAGAAAAGTTGCTTGATATAGAAGATAAACAAGAAGAAACCTCAGCTTATGGGCTTAAGGTTTCTTGTAAAAGAATGATATCCGGATTTTGGACCTCTATCATCCTTTTTAGGGCAAGTTTTTTTCCGACTACTTGCCAGAACCTTGCAATTGAGAGAGAGGATTTTCATTTGGGAACCCCTTTAGGGGCCTAAAATGCTCTAAGTGCCCCAAAAGGAGTTTTATGTTTACCATTTGCTTTATCTCGAAGAGATTTTTGCTGTGCAAAAGAAAGAAGATAGGGTCTTCCTCTTCCTTTTCCTCTGGTTGGGAGAATAGGGTTTGTGCCCAAGCCAAGGAGGGTAGGAGGGGGAACTACTCGATATGGGATGTCCCTTGATCGAAGATGAAATATGATTGGGGAGGTGGAGGCAGGAGAGGGGATAGGATCAATAAGGGTTTGTGGAACGAGAAGTGGAGGGGTCGAAATGTAGGAAACAAGAAGCTCCTGTGAGGAAGGGGAGAGGAGATCACTTGGATGGAGGCGGGATGGGATTTTTCTTGTGGAGAAAAGGGAAGGTCTGTGACTGGAGTGATATAGAGTTATTCTTTTGTATGATTTAAATTTAATTTAACTACTCTTTTAGGGTAAGAACATGAGGCATACCCAAAAGTTGTGGAGTGCCCCCTTCAGGAAGAGGTTCTATCTGTTCTTCGAAAGAGTTCTAAGGTTTATCTAGCCCTGATGCTAAAGTTCCTGTCGTTGTTTCTTTTGTCCCTGTGACCTATGGCTCATCATCCTTGAGGAGTCTCCTCTTTCTGGTGGCAGCTCTGGGGGAGGTGAAAAGACACTTATTTTCCAAATTCCCTACTTTGTGGCACCGATGACATCTAAAGGGCAGGCCCTCGTAGTCCAAAATTTGTTGCCAAGTTACATAACCCTGAATTATATTTAAGTGCTCCGTGAGCTATGTCCTGATATTCATGAATACCAAGATTCGTGCCACTTCTTTCTAGTGATTTCTTAGATGGGATAAATCCGCTTCTAGAAAGGTCCCAATTGTATTATTGAGGTCTTTTAGTGAAGCTGGGTTCCAAAATTCTAGCGCAAGGCTCGGTAGGCATACGTAAACAGGAATTATGTCCATTATCTCACTTTTGACATCAAATAATGGTGTCCATTTATTAAACATTATGGGAACCATACCATAGAACCAATTCTGGATCATGATTTGATTTGCTTCTTGCTTGTTGCTGAAAGTAAAGCTGAACCATCCTTTTGATAATGCGGTTACCTCTAGTGTTGTTTGTATATGCCCCATCCAGTTCATGTGCACCCATGCCTTCGTTTCATCATGGTTAGGGTTCCTGCCCCTAATATTTCCTACAATCACCAGATCTTCCATATATTCCACCTCTTATATGGCCACATTAACACCGTAGACAAGACTTAGGGTTCCACCTCTTGGGGCTAGGCATTTATTTTTCCTTTTTTGTCTAGGGTTTCTATTTTCATCCTCCTCTTCCAGGGATTTTTCTATCGAAGGGTTGGGACTAGTGTCTGAACCGAATCTTGGTAGGGTTTCTCAGGGCTCCGTTGTCTTCAATAAGGATTTGATGAATCCTTTTATGTTGGTGTCTCCATCCATGAGAAACGGTGCTATTATTGCATGGTGGGGGTCAAATCAACCTGGATTCTAAAGATCTCCAAGTTCTGGAAGGGTTTGTCTGAGCAGGGTTGCATCGGGGTCCAGGGGAAAAAGGTTTCATTAGCAGTCACAGCTGAAGGTGAGAAAACTATACCTATGTTGAAAAACCCTTCAACTATTGCCAGAGATAGAAAAAATGAGGGGCTTGTGGCACTCAATTCTATGGAAAAAACCGTTGACAGTGAGAGCGGAATGTTTGTAACTGTCGCACCAAATAGCAGGTCTTCCTCCTCCCTATTTTCCATGGTTGCGACAGATCTTCCAGCTAGAAGCAGGACTGTTGAAGGTTGAGGCGAGAGAGCGATTCTTACTATTGTCGAGATGATCAAGGCTATGAAAATAGGCTCACCTTACAACGGCTCATCTGAAAAATCCAAAAGGTATGTTTCCTCTCCGTACTCCATGTGGCAACAGTAAAAACCCCAAAAAGTAAAAAACTACCTTTGTCTTCATTTCTGGCGGTTTTCCACCTTAATATTTCCTCTCTTTCCCTCGTGGAATCTCATTTTCATACCTATCATTAATTACTTGGTTTCATATCGATATTAGATCTAGTTTCCTGTAGCAACCTTGTTCTAAAACTGCAGTCTCTATTTGTTGATTTGAACAGACTTGTAGGTGTAAGGAATTAGATGGTAAGATATAGCCTAAACATACAGAGTGTTAAGAATTTATTTCCAAATATCAGTGCAGATATGTTATCTTTCATATCTCTTTACAACCAACAATAACCTTTTTAATTGAGGCTAAGGGTGAAGAATTCAACTAGTTCTGACTTTTAAATTTGTTTTTGTACTCATTGAAGTCTATAGTTTGCAGGTTTCCCAAATGGAAATAAAGTTGCATGTTCTTATTTTTTGTGCTGACATTTCCCTTTTGTAAATGTGGTTACATGGTGTAGAACAATAGTATATTTGCCTCCCATTACCATTAATGGTCCACATTCTGCAATCACTTTGGAAACAAAGAATGTCTACATTGAATGCATGGGAACTGACTTGACTAAATAAAAAATTGTTCTGAACATAATGGTGAGAATTTGTTGTGTTATTATTCAATGTTTTCCATAGAAAAAGTTAATGATTTGAGGTATTTCTTGTTGATTGTTCAATATTTTTTTCTCCAATGTTGTATACAATATACATTCCTATGAATATCATTATTTGTTAATGTAATATAATTATTGGTGTGTTATATATACCAATATGTCAGTAGTTTATTGAAAGTATGCCATATAGTCCAACCTGTGTGTAGTGGTTAGAAAGTAGATTATGTTCTTTGAAAAAGGAAACACCTTGAGGATAAATTAAGTAATAGCCTTGATTAGAATATCACATGACAATATGTCATTATTTTATTGAAAGTATGCCATACATTCCAGCCTGTGTGTAGTGGTTAAAAGTTATAGAATTCAAGGGTACTAACTCAATGAAAGAGCACTTGCCTTACACGCAAGAGATTGGTGGTTCAATTCCTCCATACCCTATCTATAGAAATCAATGAATATTTGCATATAAAATGGTGAAAAAAGACTAAATTAGTGACCAAAAAACAAGAGATAAGTGAGCAACAAATGGGAGATAAGCGACCAAAAAAATTACCAAAATTCGCATATAAACGACCAAATGACAGTTTTGGTGGATAATTTTCAGTCTCTTATCACACCACAAAAGATGTGGTCACATTTAGTTTTGTCATTTATTGATTTTCTTGTGATCATGTTTTTGGTCATTAATTGTGATAATTAATGACCAAATATATGAACAAATTAATGACCAAATATATGACCAGATTAATGACCAAATATACAACCAAATTAATGGCCAGAAGACAGGCTATAAATGACTAAATTAATAATGACCACATTTCTTGTCGCATGATAAGAGACCGAAAATTAGCCACCAATGATCACCAAATCAAAGTGGTCATTTATATGCGGATTTTGGTCATTTTTTTGGTCACTTATCTCTCATTATGTACTAGTGGACAATGGGATGGATAGGCACTAGATGAAACGTTGGAAGGTGGTAGAACCTATCCCTATAAAACTTATGATGATAGCTATGGTGGATTATGATGGTCGAGGGTGGCTCCAACACTCCCTCTATCTAGTTAATAGCAATTTGGGAAAACATGATTGCGTGGAAAAGACAACACAAATTCTCCTTAATTCTTGGCACAAGACTA
Organism: Pseudotsuga menziesii; assembly: GCA_001517045.1. Classification (NCBI taxonomy): domain Eukaryota; kingdom Viridiplantae; phylum Streptophyta; class Pinopsida; order Pinales; family Pinaceae; genus Pseudotsuga; species Pseudotsuga menziesii. Next base: position 25,356 of record LPNX010099115.1, read on the forward strand.
CTATTCTTGTATCTAGTATGTTAGGCCATAACTTCTATACTATTTTGTGATATTCCCCAACTTTGTATTATTGAAAGGATCTATATAAGTTAAGGATGACACCTCCCTTATAAAAAACATCTCATTCTTCTATTAAGGAAAATCTATGTTAGCACATTTGCAATGCAACTATGGTTAAACACAGTGTGGTTGAGTGGGTTGTCTTTCTCCTTGGTTGATTTTCCATAGTGGTGGTTAATAGGGTTTTTCATTGCATTGGATAATGTGTTAAAGAGCCATTTCAAATGAGGCATAGGCACTGGGAGGAGAGATACTTTGAGTCCACGGTTGGTTGAGGTAGAGGTTGTTGAACCTGAAGTGGTTGAAATGCGGCTTCTCAAACACACGTTCAACAGAAATTGTGGGAGGAACACAACATTTATCTAGAGTAGGTCCATGTTCAAGTTCGAGATATGATTTTCCAAGTTGAAATTCATGTGAATATTGAGAGAGAAGGGATGAATGTGAATAATATTTCCAAAGAGGTGAAACCTTGATCCAAAGACTTAGGTCACACTAGGTGTAGGGAGACCAGATATTACAAGACCTTGACCCTTTATAAGGAAAGAAGGACTACAAATCCATTATCAAGGGATGATCTGAATCCAATAAGATAAACTCCTGAGTATGTGGTCTCCACTCCTTCATGAGTGGGAATTAGAGTCCCAAAGGTATTTCCAATGGAAGATACCCTTCTGAAGTAGGGCCACATGCTTGAAACCACAACAACTCAGCAATACAAACTCCTTGATATTTCCAACTCCAGATCGGATGGGAGGAATTGTCCCACCTAACTTTGTTGTCTTACCATTGCCAATGAACAGATCCATCTACTGATTTTCAAACCACCCAAATACTCTTGAAGATAATATAGCCCCCAATTCAAAACATAGAGGCTGAATAGATGATGATGCAAAAGCCAAACCTGCCATGCACACTGGCTAAATGTTGTGCTTACATAATCTAGTTCCTAAATAGAACCTTCCAAGATGTTGGACCCTTAAGTCTAGGAATATTTTTAAGGATCCTTATTTTTCTTAAAAGTGTAGAAACCTTGAAGAATCTCACTAACTCTTAAATTTCCAACCATAAAGTGTTAGGTGATATTTTTCTACAATGATTTAAACTGCTGAGGATTTTATTTAGTTTATGGATAACTTTGGCAATTTTTAGAGTAATTTTTGTATCCCATGGAATTTAGGCGAATCAATTTAAATAAAATGGAAATTGATGAATTTTTTTTTGAAAAAAACATCAAAAACTATCCCATGGGATAAATTTCTTCCCTAAAAGTTTCCTTTCCAAGATATCGTATTGTCCACTTGGAATCCAAAATACTACCTTGTGCTACAATATAAATCAAGCCTAAACCCCCTCATCCTTGGGGAGCATGCAAACATCCCATGCAACTAGGGGAATAACTCTACCATCATCCATACTTTGAACAAAGATACAATATAAAAATCTAATCAAGCCATCTAAACTGTGCCCTACTAGGAACTCAGCAAGACACCTATTGTACATGTGGGACCTGAAGATTGAACCCAACAACCGTCAACTTCCATGCAAAGGGGATATCTTTATGATGCCATACATGTAGCTTACTCTACAACCTATAAAGGAACCTATCCCACATAGATACTAGAGATAAGCTTGTCCCAAATGGAATACCAAGATATTCTATAGTCACTCTTGGTTGGATAAATGACCAAGCCTTAAAAATCTGAGTTAGGGGAAATTCAAGTCCAATCAACCAAAAGTAAGTTTTGTGAGGATTGTAAATGGCTCCAGAATCCCTGCAAAAGGTGTCTAGACAAGACATATCCTTATCCATTGAATCTTTTTCAACACTAAAAAAAATAAAGGATTCATTTGCAAAGTGATTATTGATAATCTCTGAAACATCTGGAAGAAAAATCCATCTCATTTCCCAACAATCTGTGATATCTCTAGTAAGTACCCCTAAAAAATTTACATTCAACACATACAAGTACGGTGTTAAGGGGGACCCCTATATAATAGAATGATGGAGAGAGATCCAGGGGGACAAAGCATTTTTTACAAAACAAAGGATGAAGCACTGGATAAAATCATGTTAACCATGCCAACGCATTGTGAGCCAAACCCCAATCATTTCAACATATCTGTAATGAAGGACCAATCCACGCAATAATAGGATTTATGAAAATCAAACTTGAGCATCATACACTATTGGCATATCTCCCTGGACCACTCCATAGCATCCCAAGTTGAAACTACCCCTCCTAGAATGGATGTCCCCTACAAAAAACCTTTATGCTTCTGTCGTGCAACATACCTAGCTACTACTTACACCCTCATAGCCAAATTCTTGGCCATAATCTTGTATCATACAGAGAGAAGGGTGATGGGATTCCATTCACCAACGAAATCATGAAGCCCATTCTTGGGGATCAACTTAATCAGTCCATGATTAAGAGACTTAGAAAGGTAACCAAAAGAAAACACTTTAGTTGTTGGACAATAGATTCCTCTCCGATATTCTCCCACATGAAATTATAAAACTCATATGGTAGACCATACAACCATGGATATTAACCATTATTCATCGACATAATAGTTGAATGAAGCTCATCCCATGTCAATATCTACTCTAATATGTTCTTGTCACCAATAAAAACTTTGCAAGGAACAACTCTACAACAAGCATCTCGAGCTTCCAAAACACCATCGAACAAGAGATAAGGTGCAAAGATAACATGGAAGTGATCACTAAACATGTTATGAACCTCAGTTGCATCCTCGCCAAGGGATCCATCCGCTCTACAAATCCCAAGGACCCTTTGTGCAAGGATTGGAGAAATGAGATATTTAAATTTTTAATGCCAATCCTCCTCAACACCTTTCTCTATATACTATAACCACAAACTTGTGCTTGTTGTGGCATGCTTTGGATACTTGAATCTTACTTACCTTATTGCATTGAGTAACTAGAATGTGGTTTATGGGTTGCAACCTTCCTTTTTAGGAATTCAAAATAGAACTTGGACCCCTTATCGCCCTCCATAATCCAGTATATCTGTGAGTATACCTTTGCTCCTTGTGCAATATACACCTCCCATCGTCTAATTGTCGTGTCTAACTTGGTTGCATCCTCTTGAAGAGAAACATTATGGATGTCATCTTCTATAAATATACAAATCTCCTCTAGCCTTTGTCGATCCTTACATAGCTTCCTCCTCCTCTAACATGTAATCATCTTTCCCAAGCCCTCATGAAATTAATAGTGTGTCCCATTGCCACCTACCACCACAAAATCCAATTGCCGAAGGAAAAGTCCCTTCATTGCGGAAGTGGAGTTGTGGAAGAACAATTTATTAAAATGTTATTTTCTAACTTGAAAAACAATATAATGTATATTCTGGTTTTTTTTATAAAACAATAAATATTTTTTAGAACTTTTATTTTTTTCATTAAATATAATCTATATAAAATATATATTCACTAAGAAAAATATAGAATATATATTTTATTGTTTGTAAACTCACCAAATGAGTCTCATAATGATTTTTGTAACCATGTGGCTACGTTATTTCTCATTCATTTAATAACTTGTTTTTAATGAGTTTGGTTTTATTTAATACACCACAAATACATTGTGTAAAACTGTCGCATCCTTCTATTTTTGCTTTCCTGGATTTGTTCTAGATGATACTTTTTACACCGCTTTGTGAATTTATCAAAAGAAATTGTTTTTAATTTTCATGAAAGCCGCCCCTTGATCGAAACATGGTAGATAAATGAACACTTTCCCATTCTCTTTGCAAATTTTGATGATCATAGTCACTAGATATTTATTTGTGATCCATCTCTTTTCAGTGAATATATATATATATATATATATATATATATATATATATATATATATAATGAAATAAAAAATTGAAGTTTTAAATAATATTTAGTGTTTTATAAATAAATTAGAATATACATTATATTGTTTTTTAAGCTAAAAAAATAACAATTTAATAAATTGTTGTTCCACAACTCCACTTCCACAATGCATGGACTTTTCCTTCCGCAATTTAATAAATTGTCCTTCCGTAACTCCACTTCCGCAATGCACTGGCTTTTCCTTCTACAACTACACTTCCGCAATGCGGATTGCAGGTTGCGGGAAGGAAAACTGTAAAAGTCTATGGAGCTTCTTACAACCCGCAATCTGCATTGCAGAAGTGGAATCGCGGAAGGAAAATTCCGTGCGATTTTTTGGAAGTGGAGTTGTGGAAGGACAATTTATTAAATTGTGGAATTGAGGAATTGCCGAAGGAAAAGTCCCTGCATTGCGTAAGTGGAGTTGCGGAAGAACATTTTATTGAATTGTTATTTTTTTTAAGCTTAAAAACAATCTAATGTATATTGTAATTTTATTTATAAAACACCAAATATTATTTAAATATTTCATTTTCTCTTTCATTATATATATATATATAGATGAAATATATATTCACTAAAACAAGTATACAAAATATATTTTATTGTTTGTAAACTCACCAAATGAGTTTGATAATGATTTTTGTAATGATGACTACATTATTTCTCATTCATTTAATAACTAGCTTGGTTTTATTTAATACACCACAAATACATTTAAATTTCAAAACTAAACTGAAATAAATAAAAACAATATTGTTTGTAATAACTAAAGTGAAATAAATAAAAACAATATTGTTTTTTAATAAATATCGTATAAAGGGTGGAGTGTAAAATAGAAATAGAAATTTCATGTTTTTGCTTGGTTTTTCTAAATTGCATCGTTGTTTGCATTTAAACTGCAAAAATTTGCTAAAAATAGAGAGAATTAGATATCGAATAAATATAATAGTCATTATTTGTTTTTAAAGCAGATCCCTTTTTAAACATGAAAATAACTGTGTAACAACATTTAAAAATATCTCCATTTCTCAAAATGTATGCAAAATCTGTAAAGCAGTTGCCAAAGATTACTCCACTTCTTCGGACATGCGAAATATATAAAACTGTTACCAAAAATGTATCTACTTCTTCTAAATTCTATGGAAACTGTGGTGGAAATTTTGAAAGATTCGCTAAAAGTTTCATTGTTTCTTGCAAATAAGGAGAAATCTGTAAAAGAATGGATGCAAATATCTCCATTTGATAGCAAAGTAATTCCATTTCTTCAAATTTTGGCTAAAACTTGCAAATAACTGTTAATATCTCCATTTCTTCAAAGATTGGTGAAATTTGGAGAGTCGTTTCGGTATCAATGTATTACCTTTCCACAACATTGTTTCCACAACAGAGTTTCTGCAATAGAGTTTCTGTAACTTTGTTTCCGCTCAAACATTCAGATGGTGAAACGTGGTACAAGGTTATTGATGATCAGCGGTGATTTAGTGATTTACAAAACACTAAATATTATTTAAAACTTTAATTTTTTTCATTATATATATATCTATATATATATATATATATATATTCACTAAAAAAAAGTATAGAATATATATTTTATTGTTTGTAAACTCGCCAAATGAATTTAATAATGATTTTTGTAACCATGGCTACGTTATTTCTCATTCATTTAATAACTTGTTTTTAATGAGATTGGTTTTATTTAATACACCACAAATACATTACCCAATGGAGACGATAGTCTCAGTAGATACCTCATCACTCTGATTAATCACCTTCTGTCATGTTTCATCGCTCTGATCATCAATCACCTTATGCCACGTTTCACCGTCCATTTAAAGCCACGGGTTCGAGGTTTTTGCATGTAGAAACTTTTCATGTCTGGAAATACTCTCCCTTCGTGGAAATTACCTATCATGAATGCAAGCATAAAATGAATTGTTGCTTGCCTTTACACTAACTTGGATTTCAAGGTAGAAGAAGTTTCAAACTACGTGTTTGTACCTTTTCCCAATTTTATTGTGAAAATCTACAAAATTTACCAGAATTAAATTTTACCAAATTATATCAAGATCGAGGGGAGAATAACATGGTAGTTGTTCCTATCATGCGAATGCGTAAAAGACCAGGAGATGATCTGGAAATAAATACCAGTTCAATCTGTGAAAATTTGCAGTGGCTGTTTTTTCCCCTAGAACCTGTGATTTGAACCGCTGACGAATGTGCTCCTTATGAATGAATGAAGGACAAGTCCCTAGACGATATTTATGGCTTAAACACACATTCAACTTAGGGGGGGTTTCCAATTTTGTTCATTTTCAGGTTTTTAAGTGGAGAGTTTCCGAAAAATTGAATCAGATTTCTTTTGCTCTGGATCAGTTTTGAACCCGCAACCTTCTTGGAGAAAAATTAGTTCTAAACGAAACTTTTTTCTTGCAAGCATGCTTCTGCTAAATATATGGGATTTTATTTGCGAAATTTTAATCCCATAGCATCAGAAATCACATAGAGTTACCAAGTTTGTTGAATTAAGAACAACTGTCGCATCCTTCTATTTTTGCTTTCCTGGATTTGTTCTAGACGATACTTTTTACACCACTTTGTGATTTTATCAAAATAAATTGCTTTTAATTTTCATAAAATCTGCCTCTTGATCGAAACACGGTAGATAAATAAACACTTTCTCATTCTCTTTGAAAATTTTGATGATCATAGTCACTTGATATTTATTTGTTATCCATCTCTTTTTAGCATATCTATATATATATAT
>LPNX010099115.1:42818-94847 GCA_001517045.1 Pseudotsuga menziesii
ATAAATATTTTGTTTCTAAATGTGATGGAGATAAATGTAGATTATTTTTATTATTGTTAAAATCTAGGGGCATGGATATTGTTAGGAAATCGTTAGGGATAAAGATTATAAATCCTTCTGGACCAAGTTCTCATATAGTTAAAAGCTTAGTAGATGCCTTTGGTAAAATTGGTAAGAACACACGGTCAAAGGACCGTAATGCAGCTCGCCGTGTGTTGTCACAAGCAATTGTAAATAAGAACACCAGGGTCCTTCGTTTTCTCAATCCTACATCTAAACTAGTTAATTTGAATGTAAAAACCCTTTGTAGGTATTCTATTAGAAGAGAACATCTTGACGCAACCGCCCAAACAGATTTTTGGGCCTTTATTGGTCAATTTCCACGTTGTGACATGAAGCAGTTGATGCAGTAAAGGGACTAGTGCATAGTTTTTGGCATGATCACACAAGGCCTTCTTCAAACTGGAAGGATGTACTAAAACTGAGAAGGGGTTCAAAGGACCATGAACCACATATTAAGCATCTTATTGATATAACACAGACAGAACTATATGAGAAATTTAGGAATGAACACATACAATTGAATTTGGGGCAAAGATCTTTTGAGAAATGTAAGCCCTGGTATGTTAGAATAAATACTCTTCGTAACACTTGTTGTTGTAGATACCATGTAGAATATGAATATTACTATGAAACATTTTTGTACATTCGTTGTGTGTTGCATGCTAACCATGTGCAGGATTGCTCCTTGACAATACCACTGACCTCATCAAGAGAATTCATTCATAGTATCATGTGCAATAGGCCTGAGGGGAAAACTTACTATGCAAAATCTTGTTTGGATGGAACTTGCTCCAACTATGCCGGAATGTCATTATTGAGCCAATGTATGCATGAGACTGGAGACAATGAATTTGGGAATATGGTTACAGATATGAAAAGTTTCAAATATATCAGCTATGAAATAGTCCCAGGGAAAGAAAGCAAAAAAATACAATTGGTGACATCTCAGCTACATGCATTTATCTATAAATTTATGTTTGAACAGTTGAATTTCATTCCTTACGTACAAAAAAACCTAATATTGAGATCATTTTGTGTCAATAGGTACAAGTTAGTGTCTTCGTCAAGGAATTTATTGAAAAGACACGTCAATATGTTCAGCATGTCCACTTGGCACGATGGCAGGATGAGAAGTTTAGAATATGCAGAGATACATTTCCTCGTGGTACTATACTTTCAGTTGTTGATTTTGCCGAGAACTACACTCTGCAACCTCAAAATGAGATCCAAAGTCAATATTATCACTCTGAGCAGGTTTCCTTGATGGTGCATATCACATATAGGCATGGCCCAAATGGCAGTGAAGAGCAAAGAGAAATTCTAAAGGAATATCACTTCTACATAAGTGATTATAGGTGCCATGACTTCCACTATGTACGTCATTGCTTCATAATGTTCTATGATCATTTGAAGGGCAGGAACATACAGATGGATCGACACTGGATTTGGTCTGATGGATGTGCTGGTCAGTTCAAAAATGCACGCATATTTCAATGGTTGTGTTCATTGCATAAAAACTACAAAGTTCCACATATGTGGAACTATTTTGAGACTGGGCATGGTAAAGGAGAGAATGATGGTGCCGGAGCTTGTGTCAAAACAGCCCTATGAAGAGAGGAATTGAAATTATCTACAATATCAACTATTCGAAATGCTCAATCTATAGACAGGTGGTGCACGTCAGTAATGGGAGAGGAATCAACTACGTGAGTAGAATCCAAAAGAAAGAGACACATGGAGAGATTTTTTTGGGAGGTGGTAGACATAGATCGTTCACATGCATGGGAATGCAAGACTATTCCTGGGACTCATGGATTTAATTCGGTTCAAAGCTATGATAACCATGTATTTGAAATTTGGACCAGAAAACTCACTTGTTTTTGCCCGCCTTGTTGTGATGGTGACTGGGATGTGTGTGAATCATTGGATTGGGTTGATGGATGGGATCGCATATCACTTCCACTTAATCAGTGTGCAATTGTTGATTTAACTCTGTTGGAAGAAGACCAATCGTCTATTTCTATAGATTTTGATCATGTATCAGACCTTGAAACTCATATTAATGGCCTTGTATCACACGAAAAATATTTGCTCATATACCTACAATCATACTATGCAGGACACATATACACAGTGGTTGTTTCAAAAGATAGTGAACGGGGTGGTGATTACTGGTTGGCATGTTGTATAGAGGGAAAGCAAACCCTCATTATGTCCATGACTGATGATGAAAACAACCACTTCCCCATAGGGTCTATGGTTGTTAAAGGTGAATACCTTACACATGACAACAATGAAAGAAAGAAGGGTGGATATGTTTACAGGGATTACAAACCAGGTGCAAGTGTGTATCAATTTACCAACTTAATAATTGGCACAAATCTCCAGGTACAAACAATGCCTAGTCGGAATTCATCGAAGGTACGCTACTTCTTATCTGATACAAAGCACGAGAGAATAATGGAGACCATCATTATAAGAGATGATCCGGAGGGCTTGGTTGTATGATAATAGGTGGGATCTAGCATGATGAGGTATGTATCATAATTTTAATTTTCCCATGTATGTTTCTTATGAATATGTCAATTTTTTGTTCTTGATATGCGAAATTTTCCATAATGTTGTTTATAAATATGCCAAAAATTATCTTGTATGTCAAGTTAATGAACATGCCAAATTTTACATATGATCAATAAACCATATATATCAATCATATGAACATTTCAAGATCTCATTCACATGATATACATAACATTAGAATACATACATGTACCTCTGTAGGTCATACCTATCAAAGTTCATTGTAGTCTCTCTTACAGGACTAAAGCCCTAATTTTTCAAGTAGGTAATATTGTCAATGTTTTCAGCCTATTTATACAACTAGGATGATGGAAACAAGATGTTGCAACGATAAACTTATGTTTTAAGGCTTGTATAGTTTCCTTCTTGACAACTCACCTCTTATACCCGCATGTCCATTGCCAAAGGGGTAGTGCCTAGTAGTGTTGGAATTTCATCTCATTTTTTTTATTGAGAATTTTAATTTCTACTTAAAAGATAATAAAAAATATAAGAGATTTGGGCCAAAGATGGACAATGCATTTCATGCCAACGAAGGCCAAACTTGGAAAACCCCATCCCTAACTAGGGTTTATTGTTTAACATGCATGGCCCATAACCATAACCCTACCAAGAAAACCCTAATCCTAACCCTAATCTTATCTTACTATCACAACTCAATTCAGAATCAATCTAATGTCCAACTCAACTTTTTAAAATGGGGTGGAATTATGCTTCAAATCATGTTGATTCACGAAGTTGACTTTAGTGTGCATGTAGTGACATCATTGAAACCTTTAAATATAATATTTTTTTCATGCACGGTTTCCATTCTATGCCCTGGGTAGGGATTCAATAGGTGTCCCTGAAAGCCTATAGGAGGTGGAACTCAACGTGCCACAGAATCATGATCATTGCTCGGATCGATGAACCGTTGGCTCCATTGGATTCAGGACATCGAGATAGTGCTAGGGTGGCCCTCTAATCTGGTTCCATGGAGAAGATACCATTATTTTGGTCAATTTTGGAAACTAGGGTTTTTCTTAGTAAGTGAATGTGAAATTTTTTCACATGGGGGTCAAATTCGCATATTGCTCGACCGTGAAGGTGTGGCTAGTGTTCCCACATAACACATGCCTAAACATGCTTGCACAACCCACCAAAATACCTTTTTTACACACGGTTTCCATTCTATGCCACGGGTAGGGATTCAACAGGTGTCCCTAAAAGCCTGTAGGAGGTGGGATTCAACATGCCACAGAATCATGAATGTTGCTTAGATCGACGAACCATTGGCTCCGTTGGATTCAGGACATCGGGATAGTGCTAGGGTGGCCCTTTAATCTAGTTCCATGGAGAAGATACCATTATTTTGGTCAATTTTGGAAACTAGGGTTTTGCTTAGTAAGTGACTGTGAAATTTTTGCACATGGGGGTCAAATTCACATATTACTTGACCGTGAATATGTGACTAGAGTTCCCACATAACACATGCCTAAACACACTTGCACGACCCATCGAAAGCCCTTTTTTATGCACGGTTTCCATTCTATGCCCTGGGTAGAGATTCAACAGGTGTCCCTGAAAGCCTGTAGGAGGTTGGATTCAATGTGCCACAGAATCATGACCGTTGCTCGGATCAACAAACCGTTGGCTCTACTAAATTCAGGACATCGGGATAGTGCTAGGGTGGCCCTCTAATCTGGTTCCATGGAGAATATACCATTATTTTGGTCAATTTTGGAAACTAGGGTTTTTCTCAGTAAGTGAATGTCCAATTTCTGCACATAGGGGTCAAATTCGCATATTGCTCGACCGTGAAGGTGTGGCTAGCGTTCCCACATAATACATGCCTAAACAAGCTTGGATGAACCACTGGAATCCCTTTTTGACGCATGGTTTCCATTCTATGCCCTGGGTAGGGATTCAACAAGTGTCCATGAAAGTCTGTAGGAGGTGGAATTCAACATGCCATAGAATCATGACCATTGCTCGGATTGACAAACCATCGGCTCTGTTTGATTCAGGAAATTGAGATAGTGCTAGGGTGGCCCTCTAATCTGGTTCCATGGACAAGGGACCATTTTTTTTGGTCAATTTTTGAAACTAGGGTTTTTCTCAGTAAGTGAATGTCCAATTTCTACACATAGGGGTCAACTTCGCATATTGCTCGACCATGAAGGTGTGGCTAGCGTTCCAACATAATAGATACCTAAACAAGCTTGCATGAACCACCGGAATCCCTTTTTGATGCACGATTTCCATTCTATGCCTCAGGTATGGATTCAACACGTGTCCCTAAAAGTCTGCAAGAGATGGGATTCAACGTGCCATAGAATCATGACCATTTCTCGGATCCACAAACCATCAGCTCCGTTGGATTCAGTACATCAAGATAGTTCTAGGGTGGCCCTCTAATTTGGTTCCATGGACAAGGGACCATTTTTTTGGTCAATTTTGGAAACTAGGTTTTTTCTTAGTAAGTGAATGTCCAATCTCTACACATAGGGGTCAAATTCACATATTGCTTAACCATGAAGGTGTGACTAGCGTTCCCACATAATACATGCCTAAAAAATCTTGCACGAACCACCAGAATCCCTTTTTGATGCACGATTTCCATTCTATGCCCCGGGTAGGGATTCAACAGGTGTCCCTAAAAGTCTCCACGAGGTGGGATTCAACGTGCCATTGAATCATGATCGTTCCTCAAATTGACAAACCATCGGCTCCGTTGGATTTAGGACATTGAGATAGTGCTAGGGTGGCCCTGTAATCTGTTTCCATGGACAAGGGACCATTTTTTTGGTCAATTTTGGAAACTAGGTTTTTGCTTAGTAAGTGAATGTCCAATTTCTGCACATATGGGTCGGATTTGCAAATTCCTTTACCATGAACATGTGGCTAGCATTCCCACATGGAACCTGCCTAAACATGCTTACACGACCCACTGAAATCCCTTTTTGATGCACGGTTTCCACTCTATTCCCCGGTTAGGGATTCAACAGGTGTCTCTAAAAGCCTGTAAGAGGTGGTATTCAACGTTCCATAGATTGATGACCATTGCTCGGATTGATGAACCGTCAGCTCTGTTGGATTCATTACATCGCAATAATGCTAGAGTGGCCCTATACTCTAGGGCCATGGACAAGGGATCATTTTTTTGTCAATTTTGGAAACTAGGGTTTTGCTCAGTAAGTGAATGTGAAATTTTTGCACATAAAGGTCAGCTTGAAGGAAATTGTAGATCTTCCCCTCATACAAGAGATGTGAGCATTTGTACAATGAAATGCAGGAGGAGACAATGCCATTACGTCAGTAACCATGTAATGGAACATGTTTATGTTTAGAAACAAGTGGCCATTATATTACACCATTATTACAAAATATATATATCTTTGCGCTACGGATGCTTCAAATAATACTTCATAAACATGAATTTATAAAACAAGATTCAAAATAGTACTTCTCTAATCAATTTAAACTATAATAAAATCACACATAACTTTCATCTCTTTCAAATTTGTTACTCGATACCATTCATCAAATGCCATGTACCTTAACAAAATGATAAAATAATGTGCAGGACATACATAATGTGCAGGATATAGTCATAACCATTATTTTGAATCAACCTTATAATACTCTGATACTTTTAGGTTTGATGTGTATCCCATGTATTCGTTAGATGAAAGACATCATGCCATACAATAATTTTATTTATGTAGACCACACTGGTGCATCACTTAAGTGTGTCAACTTAGTGCATCCTTTAAACATTTGTTAGGTTGTTATGTTGGTAAGGTGCTTTTGTATTCCACCAAATTGGATCAGTTGCTTAGCTGTGTTGGGTGCTTAAATGTGTATTAGACCTATGTTCTATATTCTTTAATACAATTTGACATTGTTAATATAACATTGTATATGTAATTGGATCGTGGTAAAAAACAATTAAAATGTACATTTTTGTCATTACGTAATATTGTAATTGTGCATTGTTTTAAATTTATAACTGATATCTCCATGCAATCGTAAAATCTATAAAAAATTGGGAACATTACACATAGAAACATTCTTCACCACACATTTATAATCACACTTAAAAGACTGAACCATGAATATCTCAAGATCCTTGATATGAAATATTTTTTATATCATGAAAGTTATAATACAAAAATAGAAGTCCTATCTATGGCCTATCAATGTACATGTATCAAAAACATATTTGATGTACATGTGCAAACAAAACTACATCTATCCTAGACCACGCCCCTATACTCTAACTCCAGATTGTACATAAAAATACATTTTTGTCCTAGACTAACACATCAAAAATCTAACTTTATCTTATTTTTCCCGGACCCTGATGCTTTTCGGCTCTGTCTACGACCACTCTACATCTCTGGCGACTGCAAATCAATGACAATATTTCTTGATCAGGTAACTGAACTAGTACTTTCCATCAATAACAATGTTTGAAAATTTAAAATATGACTCAATTGTAAATAAAACAAAGACTCACTGCATCCGTTGGGGGTATAGGTGCCTCTGGTGTCGAGGGTATAGGTGCCTCTGCTGTCCTCTGCCTTGCAAAGAGCCTCTCTACCATGCTTCTCTGTGAATAAAAAAAAATATGTCAACTATCTCAAGAATTATCAACATGTACATGAATGATAAAGTACTAATCAATTATGTAAAAAATGAACATCTCACCCAAAAAACCATTTCTAGGGGATTACACTGGGACTCTTCAGTAGTAAGAGGAGCCATAGGTTGAACATCAACCTTAGTTGCATGCACTAATGGACCAGGGTGTGGCTACATTCACCAAATGATTAAATAGTTAGACATCATGCATGTCCATAAACAATACAAATGAAATGTACAATTACAAATATTCAAGTAGATGTACCTCAGTGTTACTTATCCCTATTGTAGATGCGGCATTGACAGCAGCATCAACAATCCCACTAAGGTATAGCACAGATGACTCTACATCCTAATGCTGTAAACATGCAAAAATAACATTAAGAAAAAACACTTGTGAAGTGAATTCATAGCTAACCAACAACTGCCATTGGAAGTGTGTACATTACCGTGGGATGAGTAGGTTGATCCTCATGCACACCCACTCTGTTCAAGGAAGATGGTCCTCATCCGGTGTAAACAACCCCCTTATCTATGTTTGGACAACAGGGAGATCCAAACCAAAGAGGCGGTGCAGGGATCTGCGATAACGTCTGCATTCATAAAGTGTTACCATAGTTAGACATGGATTTGAATGGATGGAATAATATGTACTAAAAAAATAACATGTTGTAATATACTTACCCCTTCCTGGGACATATCTCCACCATGGGAGTGACCGCTTCCATAAATTTCTTGCCCCTCTTCAGATGCTAATAGCATCTGCAAGTTTAAAAATTATATTTACATTAGCAATCTATAAAGGAGTGTACAGTAAGAAATTTAAATAATTCAAACAAGATTCAATCATAACCCATGTACTTACATTCTTCAAGTAATCATAAATTCCACCTTGGACTATGTCGTTGATATCAATGTCTCCAGCATCATGTTCTAAGTGGGGTTCCTGTAACTTCAAAAATTGTAAATATTAGACAATTTAATAAATTAATCAAGACTAACACATGCATTAACAAAATTATATGTAATAACAAAATGACAAGTGTTTAAATATTATCTGAATGGTGGTTCTTTGGGCCTCAGGTACAGCCACACCGAGTGCAGTACCACCCCCGTGACAGGCATCAATCTCCTGCAAGATTAAATATTGCATATATATTACGAATCTTTTAGTGGTCGTGTGTTGAGAGACCATCTCAGCTAGAGTAAAAAATGCCTCTTGTGTCTGGGCAACCATGTCATGTGCAGGAGGGATGTCTACCCTCAGTAGCTGGGCACGGGGTGCAGGTATATTTGGATTGGTATCTCTATGCCTAGCATGGGGTCGATGTTGGGGCATCCCCCTACCAACTCCCTGGAAGCCCAACATTTGAAAATAGTTGACATGTTTCCCCATCACAAACTCTGCATACAATTTTCGGAGGAAGTACATCGATACTTCCCTATTGTTGTGAGGGGGAATGTCAAAAACCATGTACCACTTATCCATCCAGTTGTCTTTGATGGGTGGAAAAGTGCACCACTCAATAGAAATATGTGGCCTGCTGATCTCCAGAATGTCATCCATCCCAGGTAGTCTAAACAATGAATATATTGCTTGTTTTGTTATTTTCAGCTTTTTTACCTCGTTGTAACTTAACCCATCAACATATTGTTGTCTTTTCCTCTCCCTGTAATATGCGATGCTATACAAAGCATCATTCGATCTTGCGATCGTATCAACAATAGACAACAATGAATCTGACAAGGAGCGGCGAAGCTCATCTCCACCCCTCCAGGCCGAACCAATCTCTCTCAAATGGACAATAAACCTCAGTATCTCTGCATTGTTATGATCCATAGTAGCCACTACAATCATAAATACAAATAAAATATCATTAGAAATATAAACACATGATATAATGACATATCTAAGAACTGAAAACTGTATAACTAATGACATATAAACTAAATCTATCATGTAAATTTAAAAATTGATCTTGAATTTTACAGTAAAGAATAAACATTTAACATTTTTTCATTTCATATTTATGTCCTAA
Organism: Pseudotsuga menziesii; assembly: GCA_001517045.1. Lineage (NCBI taxonomy): Eukaryota > Viridiplantae > Streptophyta > Pinopsida > Pinales > Pinaceae > Pseudotsuga > Pseudotsuga menziesii. The sequence continues at coordinate 52,127 of LPNX010099115.1, forward strand.
ATTCAAGTACTAATTCCAATTTTTAATTACATGCATGTGTACATAAAGTGTCTTGAGTGCATATGTTGATTGCGAAGCTCCTCTAGCTTATTTTAAGGCTTGGATTATGAAGTTTCGTCAAAATTGTGAGGTGTTGATTATTGCCTTTCTAGGACCAGCTCCCCGATTGCGGGTAGAGGCAACAACTAGACCCTAGAATAGGCAGCATAATGTGATGTTGATGAATAAAATCCTAGTATAGGCAACGATTTTGTTAGATATGTAATTATTTCTTGTAGTGTGATGTTTTTTGGACTCCAAAGGCTATTTAGCAGAACTTTATGGATTTTATGGTTGCAAGGGTTCCACTGGATTAAATATCATGTATGATCTAGTATGTGATTTGCATGTTTAGTCAAATACATCAACCTACCTATGTATCTTCACGTTCATAGAGTCTATTGTTGAACTTTGTTGTCTTGACCTTAACCAAAAAGTACCATTCGTTCTAGACGAAGTATTTGTTAAAAGCATGGGAAGCTTCTATACCTTATTTTGACACTTGGATTGGGAAGTTTCATCAAAACTATAAGGTGTTTATTGATGTTCTTGGAAGAGCAACTTCGAGAAGTTTCATCAAAATTATAAGGTGTTTATTGATGTTCTTGGAAGAGCAACTTCGATATTTCGGATAGAGGCAAGGGATTTACCATGTTTGTTTATGTATTTTAGGGGAATATATGAATTCTACTTGATCTTTTTTAGTTGTATATGCAAGCTTGCAACATAATTGACAAACTTTGCATATTTGTTAATTTTGGTTTGGATTCACAATAGTGAAGTTCGTTTGTTTTTTATGAGTTAATTGGGGTTTTGGTTTACATTGGGCATGCAAATTACTTATGCAAATTTGCAATGTGCTTGACAAACTTTGCATATTTGTGGATTTTGGTATGGATTCACAAGGATCCTTGTGAATATGCATATGGAAATAGTGAAATTCATTTTCTTTTTGAGTTAATTAGGGTTTTGGTTTCCATTGGGCATGGGAATTTTGGGTATGAATTTTGTTAAATAATCAAAATTATTTAATTTTTATCATTAAATTGGGGAATTGGTTTCAATTGGCCAATTACATTGGGGTTCTTGTTTCCATTGGGCAATTCCATTTGGTTTTTGTTTCAATTGGCCATAATTTAATTTAGTATGGTTTAATTTTTCAATCTAGGGCAAATAAATTAATGAAGAAAGAGAAAAAAACATGAAAGGAAATGAGGAAAATACCTCACAAAGGGGAGGTTTATCCAAAGGTGGAGATGGAGGGCTTTGGCACACCCAAAAACGCGTTTGCCCAATCGATATTTTCTCCTCCTTAGTCCAATAGCCGCACAGTGAGGAGAAAAAGACGGCCTCAACCTATTTTAAAAAAAAACAGGCTTTCCAAATTGCGCCTCTGTTTTAGTGAACTAAATCGCGCACGTGATTTTGTTCGCTAAAATGGAGGCGCGATTTGTCTTACTATCCTAGTTGGCATGCCTATTGGCAACCTTGGGACTAGGCTTGGCAGGTTCGGGATTGCTTGGGATGAATTTTTTTTTTGGGATTAAGAGTGATTGACTTCACTCCACCATTGCATCTAAAAGGTCCCTCAACTTCTTGCACACACCCTATGAAAATTTGCTAAAAAGGGAGAGAGAATTAGATATCGGATATAATATAATAGTCGCTATTTCGTTTTAAAGGAGCTCCCTTTTTAAACAACAAAATAACTGTGTAACAACATTTGAAAATATCTCCATTTCTTGAAATGAATGCAAAATCTGTAAAGCGGCTGCCAAAGATTTCTCCACTTCTTTGGACATGCGAAATATGTAAAACCATTACCAAAAATGTCTCTACTTCTTCTAAATTCGATGGGAATTGTGGTATAAATTTTGAAAGAGTCCCTAAAAGTTTCATTGTTTCTTGCAAATAAGGCGAAATATGTAAAAGAATGGTTGGGAATATCTACATTTGATAGAAAAGTAATTCCATCTCTTTAAATCTTGGCTAAAACTTGCAAATAACTGTTAATATCTCCACTTCTTCAAAGTTTGGCAAAATTTGGAGAGTTGTTTCTATATTATTGTATTACCTTTCCGCAACACTATTTCCGCAACAGATTTTTTGCAACATAGTTTCTGTGAAACATGGCAGAAGGTGATTGATGATTAGAGTGGAAACGACAGAAGAAAAACTGTAAAATTGTATGGAGCTTCCTGCAACCCACAATCCGCATTGCAGAAGCGGAACAATGGAAGGAAAACTTTAAAAGTCTATGAAGCTTCCAGCAACCCGCAATCCACATTGTGAAATTGGAGTTGGGGAAGGAATAATGGTTCGCACTTCAAGTCCATGAAAATGAGCCTCTTGGTGACTGACGTGTTTGGTCCATTAACATGGCAAGCAACTCATTATATATATTACAATATTTTTTTAAAATAATTTGATTTTTAAATATTATTAATAATTATAGTAAAATAAATTGATTTTTAAATATTATTAATAATTACTGTAAAATAAATTGATTTTTAAATATTATTACTAATTATTGTAAAATAAATTGATTTTTACAAATTTATCAACTCTTTTAGAATTGTTAAATTAAAACTTAGATTTTCAATACACATGGCTAAATTATTGTGCTAAGAATTAGATTTTCCAAACTAGATGGCAGGAAGAGATGCGACAATTGCTGCATTTAATTGTTCATCATTGAATTCTGTCGGGCCTTCATGAGATTGAAATTTTTAGGTTGCTAAGAAACATTGGATAAAAATATGGGAAGAACAATTGCTGGACTCGTGGATGTGGAGGTTGAAAGGAATCAGAAACTTCGAATGTATGACATATTTATACTCGATGTACATGGAAATACGAAACACAAAAGTATGTTTAATTTTTTCTTAAATTTAGGTTTCATTTTAAGAACAAAAAGACATTATATAAAATGTAATATTCAAGAAAAAACATATTACCTAAAATATTCCATTTGGTTGTTAATATGTTTTTAGGTTTTGTGTTATTAAGTTGTGAATCTTACTCAACCATAAGTAGTTTTTAGGTATTAAGTTGTTACTCTTACTCAATCACAATCAACGTGCTCAAGCCCATTCTTACTTTTCATAGTTGCAAATTCAAATTCATAGTAGAGGGCTAATCATCTCTTCTTTACTTGGGAGCCTTCAATGGATTTTTCTCCAACCCTTTCAACTATGGCGAATCCACCAAATTTGGAGGAGCCAGTGGCTCCAAACCAGCAAAGATGGAGAAGAATCCTTGTAAATCCTCTCTTCCCCTGCCTGCAACCGTAAGCATTGACAACGAATCTTCAGGCAAAAACATGATCCTCATTATCACGACAGAGAACAAAACGACTATGCTTTAGATAATCACTAGGGTTCTCAGAGCCATGGGCGTTCAAATCTCGAAGGCGAATGTAAATTTGGACAAAGGGTCTCTTGTTGAGAATTTTTTTGTGAACGATTCCAAAGGAACTAAAATAAACAATCCACAGAGACACTTCATCTAGTAAAAATATAAATTATTTTTATATTTTTATTTTAAAATTAGCTATATAAATTTATAGAAAAAATGTCATTAAAATATTTTTATTAACAAGATATCAAATATAAATGAAAACATTATCTATCTAAATATATTTAAATAATTTATGTATTTTTTACAGAAAAAATTATCAAATATTAATGAGTGGAGTTGTATTATGAGACGACCAACCCTCTACTTTGAATTTGAATTAAGGGACAACGAGCCCATTTTCACATAAAACCCTTATATTATATCAATTTACCTTTCCTCTTTCTGCATTCCGCAATGCAGATTGTGGATTTCAAAAACATTGCGGATTGCAGAAACCCTTATATTTTATCAATTTACCTTTTCGCTTTATAAAAAAATGTTTAATTTAATATGTTTTCTTTGTTGTCCATTTCTAAATAAATAAAAAATATTTATATAAAAAAAATATCCATAAATATAATAAAATAAAATAGTAATATTTTCCATTATTCTTATAATACAAATAAAATTAATAATATAGTTCATTAGTGAATGTTTATGAACAAAAGTGATAAAAGTAGTTAAATATGATTACAAAATAAATATTAAAACATTTTTTTCATTAGCATTATATATATATGATTGTTAAATAATTTTCCAGAATATTATTTTATTAATTTTATAATAAAATTTATTCAAATAAGCCATATCACTTGAGTATTTATCCTCGTTGTTTGTTGGTTTATGGCTTTAATGGTAAGGGTTTTGAGTATTCAGCAATCTACATTGTGGAATGCCGAAATCAAAAAGGTAAATTAATAAAATATAAGGGTTTCCCCAATCCGCAATCCACATTGCGGAATGTGGAAAGCAAAAAATTTACAGAGCTTGAGCTCTGTGTGCATTGCCACTCCCAATTATACTTTATATACCTTAAACATATTTTATTTTATAAAAAATGTTTAATTAATATGTTTTCTTAGTTCTTCATTTCTAAATAAATAGAACTTATTTATATAAAAAAATATCCATAAATAAAATAAAATAAAATAGTAATATTTTCCATTATGATGATGATAATGATGATGATGATGGTTAATGTCCCCCGACACCAAACTTTGGTCTATCAAACCTAAAGAAATGAATTATTTAGTTTGTTTTAAAAATGTATTCTATGCTTAAAGAGCTTGGAGAGAAGCATCCTGAGCTCACTATAATTTTGACAAGTTAAAAGGCTAGGAAGGTCGGTATTGCAACAAAGATTATGGAACTGAGATCTAATGTGAGTGTATGCAAGGAATTCTAAGATAAAGTGATTTTCATCCTCAATGTTCATATTCTCATGGAGATGGCAGATACTTTCCACCCATGGTGTTTTAGGAACTTCCCAACGACCTGTCTCACTATGGAGCTCATGAAAGTTCGTTCTTATCTTGGCTATATTAGTTTTTTTATTTAAACTAGATAAAACAGAGAGATACCTTTGATTTTCTAGAGTAGGGTTGATGACCTCCTTATAATATCTTAGTTTTCTTTTAGACTCTAAATCTTTCTCACACCACATTTTCTCTTTAAACTTAGAAGTAACAATATTTTCTATCTTATTAATATTTTGCAATGCAACAGTTTCGTCAATCTCCCAATGGTTTAACCAGGACCTGGTATCTTTATACCAACCCCGCTTGAGTCTTAAGTGGTTTGGCCTAGTATTTAAATCGGCTTAAGAAGTCTATGGTCTCCCATGTTATTGATTTTGTGCTTGCATAATAGGAGCCTAGTCATAGCGAGGCTCTCTATAGGGGAAATACCCACTTCTATAAGGAGAATAGGGTAGGGGGTATTGATTTTAATTTTGAGGTTATACATTATAAAATGCTTCTGGATTTGCGGAATCTTTCTCCAGTATTCTCTAGAGATGTTGCAACCCCAAATCTCACACCCATACAAGATAACATGAGTGACTAAAGTTTCAAAGAGGAGCTTCTTTTTATCCCACATCACAAGGTTTGATGCTTTACAATTATTTTCAAGCCCAAAATAAGATTTCCACCCTCCATTAATCCTTTTATCAATGCTATAATTCCAGTTGTGTTTGTGATGAATATCAATTCCTAGGTATTTGTAAGAAGACACTTCTTCCAAGTTGTTATTGTCATACACAAAATTAGCGTAAGTTTCCTTCTTGGATTTGATAATCATAACTTTTGTTTTGTCAGTATTAACAGTCATACCCATGGTAGAGAAAAAATCCTTAAGAAGTCTTAGATGCTTATCAAGATTAGATGGAAACCTTGCCAAAATAACAATATCATCAGCATAGAGAAGAAGGATGATGACTATTCCAGCTAAGATCGTGCTAGAACAACTTGCTTCCTCTAAAAAACTTTCTATCTTATCAATGTAAATGTCAAATAGGGTAGGGGAGAGGGGGAAACCTTGTTTAACTCTGATATTACACTTAATATATTTTGACCACCCCATGTTTCTCTTAAACTTGGCAATGAGATTCTCGTATAACCTTATTGTCAAAGCTCTCAACTCGAAAGGAACCTTTAGCTCTTCTTATCTGTTCCATAGGTTGTCTCTAGGTACTGTATTGAAATCCTTTCTAAAGTCCACAAAGCAACAAAAGATGTTGGCTTTATCATTACGACATTCCTCCACAAAGATCCTGAGCATAACGAGGTGATCCGTTATTGAGTGTTGCCTTATAAAAACCCGCTTGGCCTTTAACCCGCTTACCTTCATTTTCAAGTCATATGAGCTTATTTTCCAAAATCATGCCATATAACTTGGCTAAGAGAGGGATAATCATGATTTTTCAATAGTTAGAGGGGTTGTTTGTATCCCCACTTTTAAAAATAGGGATAATGAGGCTCTGATTCCATGGTTTAGGGAACCCTTGTTTGACCGCTTGATTGAATAACTTATGTATGTGAGGGATGAGGACAGGACCTTTCATTTTTTAGATTTCTTCCTAGTAACCTTCAAAGTCCTTTTCTTTTCCATTTTTCAGATGCTTAACCCCAAAATCTATGTCTTGTAATGATAAAAATTCTTCCATTGTGAGCAAGGTTTCAAAGTTATCTATGACATTTGGGGATTCATAAAGCTTTTTAAGATAGGAATTCCAGTCATGCAAAGCAATTCTATTGTTATCTTTAGTTTTTCTAGTTAAAATCTGCCTCTAGAATTTCTTAGGAGCCACCTTATAGAGGTGTAAGAGATTTTCTTGTCTTTTATGAAGATATTGTATTTTTTTCCTTTTAGTTAGGGCTTTCTATATTTTTATATTGTTAATTTTAAGAGAATCATCAAGAGCTTCCTTAATTTCTCTCCTTGCTCTTTTACAATCTTTATCATACCAAGGGTTGGTTTTGCTATTTCTTTTATTACTTGAAACTTCAATTGAGAACTTGTTAATATAATATGAGAGTATTGTAGTAATATTATGATAGAGGTATTCTGTGTTGTCTATACTTGATAAGGGAAGAAAATTAATTTTTAATTCATTTAGAAAAAGGTCATTTTTATTTCTATCAAAGATCAAGCTTTTTTGTCTATGAGGATTATCCTCTATGGGATCTCTATTCATGACGACATTGATATTTACAGTAAAAATTATATGATCTAAGTGAGGCTCATGTTCATTTAAGATGAAAAATGTATTATATTGTTAATAATTTGTCACAGTGGTCTAGGAATTGAAAACACAGTCTCACAAAGAATTTGGACAAATATGCATAAAATTGGCAAAATGGTGCTGCAATGGAAGTAGCAGCTCTGTATAATCAAATGAAAGAATGACGATACGATACAATGATCATGCCATATGCATGAATGCCAAGAAAATTTGAATTCCCAAGGAGGTCATTCGAATTGAATGAATGGGGGTAGCTTAACTGAATGTCAGCCACAGTAAACACTCAAGTTAACCACTGAACAAAACCCTAATTGACTCAACTGAGCCCTAATTGAAGTCGGATTGCAATAAATCACTGATTCTAACTGAAAATAGCTCAAACACATGTCACTGCAAGCCAACCAATAAGTGGTAGTGCATCAATGACTCCAATGAACCCCGATGAGGTTAACTGAAGTGTAACAGACCATCAGAAGTGGTTGGAGGTGCCCTTGTTGACTCTAGTTCATTAAATAATCATTAAATAATAAATTTAATGAAGAAATTCACCTTCACTACTCTCTTTAACTAATTTTAACCATCATTTAGCAATAAAGTGCATTTATGACACTTAGATCACCCCTGAGTGCTCCAGTTAGCCTCCCCGAATGTAGGAGAAGGCTTAGTTAACCTCCTTGACTGAAGGTCGGCATGGGTGTGCTCATGCTGATGTCATACAGTGCTCTTCTGATGTCAATTAATTCAATCAAACTATGATAGTGGTTTAACTAGGCCAAATTGACCAAAATGAGTGTGTATGGTGGTAAATGTCTCCAACACCCCCCCCTTAAGCTATAATTAGGAGAAGTAGAAAACATAAAGTGCATAAGAATGCTAGAGCCCTGAAAACAAAAGCCATAGGTCACCCTGTACAATAAATTAACTACTTAATATAACCAAGGAAACAGGGAAAACATCATGGAAACAATACCCCCCTCAAACTAAGCAGTAAATCAAGAAGTTTTGGTTCTTCTATGTAGTAGCATCCTGAGACTGTGCATGTGAAACTCTGAATCCAAACTAAATGAATATGTCTGGAGGAATCATCCACTTTAGAAGAATAACAATGCACTCAACTGAATCAAAAATATAAATAGTTACACAAGGTAAATTGGACCCATGTAGAGTAGCTGAAATCATCTGAAGAGAGAGCAAAGGTTCTTGAGGATTTGAATAATGCGTGGAACACTCAAGAAACTGATATGTTACAGCCTTGAATATCAAACCATGAGTTGTAAAATCATCCCAAATTCTTAGGAGCAAGTGTCCAAGCGGATGTAGAATGACTTCCTCTTTACTAGTTCTGTGAGGATATGAGCATGTGACCAAAGGTAGAGAAGCCCTAGGACTGTGGAGAGTGAATTATTGAGCTCCATAATATGATATAGATTCTAAAATAGCTAATGAATCACATAATAAAATATCGGCAACCTCATATGAGGAAACTAACACCAAATCCCCATCAGCGGTTTTGAAGAGAAAGTGTGGTACTTGATTTTTCACACCGAAATTGATGAGAGAAGCTACAAGCATGACTGAAATCTTTTGGATTTTAAAATATGAACCAAATAATATCAGATCAGAAAGTAAATCAGATCTAAATAAGTTCACAACATATCCAAAACTATGAAATGAAATGAAATCCCCAGCAGCAGTTTTGTAGGAGACTTGTGGTACTTGTTTCTTCACACCGTTGATGAGAACAGCTACAAGCACTACTGAAAGATTATGAATTTGATATATTAAACCAAGCAATATCAGATTATATCTAAATAATATCATATCAGATCCAATGAGGCTAATATCAGATTCAAATAAATGGCTAACCGAGACGGTGGATGCACAGCTTTCTTCTTCTTCAAAATTCTAAATTTTGGTGCATGCAATCTTGCAGGAATTTGCTGGAAGATCTAGATCATGGGGAGTGAATGGATCACTCTGGTAATTTGATATTTCTTCCAAAATATCGAAGGTATCACATATTTGCACACCAGCAGCAACATTAGAGAAATAAAAATCAAATTTCTCTTCACTTTCAGAAGCAATTACTGGTAAATTTTGCACAGAATTCAAAGGAAAATCACCGGTGAATGTTTGCATGGAAGTGCAATAGTATTTTTCTTCAATATAAGATATTCAAATGTCTTCTTCTATTTTAGCAATATGAGGAGATGAGATATCAGAGATCTCATGAACTTCTGGAGCATTAGGAGAAGGAGTCACTGCATGGAGACTTTCTTCAATTCCAATTGTCTGTGTAGAAGATTTTGCTTCATCTTCATCTGAAACAACTTCATCAAAGAGAGTAGAGGTCGAGACTTTTGAGTAAAGAACTCTTGTGGTGGTAGATGTGATATCCAAAGTTCTATTATGCATTAGACGAAATTTGGGGTCTAAAATGGGCCTCCTAAGAAAAATAATAAAATAATAGTTATTAATTTTGGAGGAAGAATGAAAAAAAATACTTTTTTTGTTCGTTTTTTGACATATCTCCTTATTTTTTTACTCAAATTTTGAGTTGGATATATCCTTGGATGCGGAATTTAATTCCACATCCAATGAGTACCCACACTACATACTTTTGACAAACCCCACTACCCCAAAAAATAAGAAATACTTGAAGAAACGTGATGATGATGTCAACATCACATTTTTTCAGGTATTTCTTATTTTTGGGGTAGCGGGGTCCATCAAAAGTATGCAGTGTGGGTACTTGTTACATGTGGAATTAAATTCTGTATCCAACGATCTCTCCCATTTGAAATTTGAGTAAAAACATAAGGAGATATGTCAAAAATACGAACAAAAAAAGTAGTTTTCTTTTATGACAAATATGTCAATTCAACCATTATGGTTGACTCATTTTATTGAAATTCTATTGGTTCTTGAATTCCAACTCACAAAATTTATTGTTGGCTCATTTTCTTATGAGGCCCATTTTAGACCCCAAATTTCCTTTAATGATCCTCATTGTGCTTGACAAAGGCTTTGTCCAATTTTGTCCAGAGGTCCTTTGGGTATTCAACAAAACCAATAAGGTAGTGCAAGCTAGGAGAAAGGGCTAGACATATTGCTCCAAAGCTCTATCACCATCATTTAGCCAGTCATTCTCATTCTCATAAGACTCTTTTCCAATTCCAATAGACACCTCATGGAGACCTTTTCTCTTCATAGATGTAATCATCTTCAACTTCCATTCTGAATAGCTTGTGAATGGGGTGAGGAGAGGGACTGATGAGTCCACTCAAAGTTGTACCTGTTAAAACCTGTAATTCACAACAAAAGGGGCACCGTAAGGTCATACAAACTGGACATTTTAGGATTTCATAAAACCCAGCATAGTTGATCAAGCAAGATTAACCAACAATTTCCTTACTTGGGGTATTAAGTGGTAAGCCTTGGCTTCTAGTGCAGTGCTGAAATTTTTGAGCTTTTCTCAATTTTTCATGCAAGATCTGTCAAAAACCTTGTTTTTGAGAGATCTAAGCTTCATCCCGCCGTGATCTCTAATACCATATTAATTGTCACAATGGTCTAAGAACTGAAAACTCACAAAGAATTCAAACAAATATGCATAAAATTGGCAAAATGGTGCTGCAATGGAAGTAGCAGCTCTGTATAATCAAATGAAAGAATGATGATACAATACAATGATCATACCAAATGCATGAATGTCAAGACAGTTCGAATTCCCAAGGATTTCATTTGAATTAAATGAATGGGTGTAGCTTAACTAAATGTAAGCCACAGTAAACAATCAAGTTAACCACTGATCAAAACCCTAATTGACTCAAATGAGCCCTAACTGAAGTTGTAGTGCAATAAATGATTGAGTCTAACTGAAAGTAGCTCAAACACATGTCACTGCAAGCCAACCAACAAGTGGTAGTGCTTCAATGACTTCAATGAACCCCGATGAGGTTAACTAAAGTGTAACTGACCATCAGAAGTGGTTGGAGGTGCCCATGTTGACTCTAGTTCATTAAATAATCAATTTAATGAAGGGAGGTGCCTTCACTGCCCTGTTTAACTATAAAGTGCATTTATGACACTCAGATCACCCTCAGAGTGCTCCAGTTAGCCTCCCGGAATGTAGGAGAAGGCTTAGTTAGCCTCCTTGACTTAAGGTAGACATGGGTGTGCTCATGCTGATGTCATACAGTGCTCCTCTGATTTCAATTAAGTCAATAAAACTTAGGATAGTGGTTTAACTAGGCCAAATTGACCAAAATGAGTGTGTATGGTGGTAAATGTCTCCAATTGTTGTTGTATAAAGGGATGTCAAAAATAACATAGTCTACCAAGCCCATGGATACAGGTCATCTGGTTAGAATTGGGCCACTTCTTTAAACCATTGCAAATTATGAGATCTTAAGCACTACAGAGCTTGACTAGCTCAGACCTAAACAAAATTTTCGCTATTTCTTTAGAGCTTCTTTTGTATCTGTCAACTAGAGTAAGGTCTTCGTCTAACCAAAGAGGATTAGGTTTGGAATGATTGCTTAAAAGAATAGCTTGGTTTCTTGAACTTCAAGCATTAAAGTCATCCATTAAAAGGATATTACCTTCATTTCTTAGGCTAGAAATATCATTCTCTAACCCATTGTAAGGACAATTTTTTATCTAAATTGTTTTTCTTATAGAAGTTAGAATTAATAGGGGCAAAATAACAGATTTCTTTGTAGGTTTTTTTTTCATTCATGTCAGTAATCTCTATCCAAATATATTGGTTGGAAGGGTATTTTTTATAAATCCTAGCATGGGGAGAGATGGTCTTCCTAATGTAACAAGCTATACCCCCAATACATATATGATAGGATCGTTTGTTCCAAGTTAACCATAGTACAAAGCCATCTATGTTAGGGACCTTAGATTCTTCGTGCTCCCAAGTTTCAACTAACAATATAATATCAACTTCATTCGAGATCCAACTTAGCTTGGGGACTTTGTTCCATGGAAAGCCCCGATAGTTCCACATTAGGGGAATTTTGAGGTCTAAAATGGGCCTCATAAGATATATAATAAAATATTATGAGTTAAGAATTTTGTGGGGGAGGTATATTTACAACTCATCTCTTACACTATAACCAATGTAACCATGGTTAAGTTAAATTGAAAAAATATTTAAAATAAAATCAATAAAAAACTATTTTTGATATGACTAAAAGTAAAGTACTTTTGAGTACATAAAATACTTTTGAATATAATATGATGAATTTACTTAGAAAGTAATGTACTCATAAAATAAAATATATTAATTTTGAATTTTAAAATATAAGTTACTTCCTCAATATTCAAAATATGTTTATTAAACCATGTATTTATAATTTTGAATTTTAAACATAAAATTAAATTATATAAATAAATTGTAATTTCATATATATATATATATATAACTTATATTTATTAAAAATAAAAATATATTGTAAAACCTAAATATAAATCTATATTAAAAAAACAAATTTTTAATTTTATTAGAGACTTTCAAAAACACCAATAAACTCTTTATTAATATTTTCTTATGATATATATTATGTATATTACATATCATTTTTAATGCAATAATTAATAACATTATTAAATAAATTTAAAAAAAAATGTTAATATTAGGATGAAGGAATAGTACATAAATTCCTATCGCTAAAAAGTGGTGTTAATATTAAGTAAATTAGATTATATGTAATAAAAATATTACAATATAATATATTATTATGATATAATAGTTCATTCAAATTATTATATTAAGGTTTCACGTATGTATTTGGTTTTATAACTTGAATGTGCATGTCTGGTTTATGTTAATATAGATGGTGTTTCAAAGATTAAAAAATGATAGTAAAATATGAACCTTAAATATTATCTAAATTTCAAAAACAAATGTAATATTAATATTAATATTTAAGCGCGATGAGAATACATATAGTAATTTATTATAATAAAATAAATACATATATATTTTTATATAAAAATAATAATTATAATAGATTATTACATATATTATGTATTTAAAAAATAAAACAAAAATTAATCATTAAATTATTTTTATTTTTATTATAAAATGTTAAGTGGTTTTGATTTTAAGTAAAGATTTTACATATATATTATATAAATTGAAAAAGTAATTACATAATTTTAGTTTTGAATATAGTATTTACTTTTTTGGTGATTGTAATTTATTTTATATTAAAATATAGGAAAATTAATTACATAATATTGGTTTTGAATAAAGCATTTATCTTCTAGGTATGTGTAATTTATTTTATATTAAAATATAAAGTATTTTTCTTTCTAATTACTTTAAGAGTATTTTAGTACATTTATATTATATTCAAAAATAATCTTTGAGTACAATTTTCATAATGAGTACTTTATTTACAACATTCATATAGTTAACTATGGGTTTTTATTCACCATCTACAATTTGACAAATAAGTATCCTTAGCTCAACCAATGCCACGTCAACCATTATAGATGATGGCATCCTCTAGAATGTGATTAGTTGTTTTAAAGTGGATTTTGATATTACATTTTTTGTTTTGAGGCCCATTTTTTACCTTAAAAAATTCTTCTAATGAGAAAAAATCTAGAGCATGTTGAATTGATATTGATTACTATCTTTTTGGTTTCTATCTCGAATAAAGGCTTTTCTATTTCTAAGTATTGCCCATTATACTTGTAATATAAATAAAATTAACAATAAAGTTCATTAGCGAATTTTTATTAACAAAAGTGATAAAAGTAGTTAAATATGATTAAAAAATAAATATTAAACCAATTCTTTTTCATTAACATTATATATATATATATATATATATATATATATGATTGTTAAATAAATTTATACAATATTATTTTATTAATTTCATAATAAAATTTATTTAAATAAGCCATATCACTTGAGTTTTTATCCTTGTTGTTTGTTGGTTTATGGCTTTAATGGTAAGGGTTTTGAGTGTTCTGCAATTTGCAATCCGCATTGCGGAATGTGAAAAGCGAAAAATTTGCAAAGCTTGGGCTCTGTGTGCATTACCACTCTCAATTATACTTTCTATACCTTAGACATATTTTATTTTATAAAAAAATGTTTAATTTAATATATTTTCTTGGTTCTTTGTTTCTAAATAAATAAAAAATATTTATATAAAAAAAATCCATAAGTATAATAGAATAAAATAGTAATATTTTCCATTATACTTATAATACAAATAAAAGTAACAATAAAGTTCATTAGTGAATGTTTATTAACAAAAGTGATAAAAGTAGTTAAATATGATTAAAAAATAAATATTAAACCATTTATTTTTCATTAGCATTATGATGATGATGATGGTTAACGTCCCCTGAGACCAAACTTTGGTCTATTAGACCTAAACAAACGAATTATTTAGTTTGTTTTAAAAGTGTGTTCCTATGCTCAAAAAGCTTGGAGAGAAGCATCCCGAGCTCACTATAAGTTTGACATATTAAAAGGCTAGGAAGGTCAGTATTGCAACAAAGATTATGAAACTGAGATCTAATGTGGGTGTATGCAGGGCACTCTAAGAAGAAATAATTTTCATACTCAATGTTCATATTCTCACAGAGATTGCAGATCCTTTCCATCCATGGTGTTTTAGGAACTTCCCAACCACCTGTTTCACTATGGAGCTCATGAAAGTTTGTTCTTATCTTGGCGATATTAGTTTTTTTTCTTTGAACTAGTTAAAACAGAGAGATACTTTTGATATTCTAGAGTAGGGTTGACGACCTCCTTATAATATCTTAGTTTTCTTTTAGACTCGAAATATTTCTCACACCACATTTTCTCTTTAAACTTAGAAATAACAATGTTTTCTATGTTATTAATATTTTTCAATGCAACAGTTGTCAATCTCCCAATAGTTTAACCAGGAACTCGTATCTTTATACCAATCTCGCTTGAGTCTTAGGTAGTTTTGGTTAGAATTTAAAGCTAGCTTAGGAAGTCTATGAAATCCCATGTTATTGATTTTGTGCTTTTATAATAGGAGCCTAGTCATAGAGAGGCTCTCGGTAGCGGAAAGATCCACTTCTATAAGGAGAATAGGGTAGGGTGTATTGATTTTAATTTTGAGGTTATAAAACGCTTCTAGATTTTCTTAATCTTTCTCCAAGATTCTCTAGAGATGTTGCAACCACAAATATCACACCCATACAAGATAATAGGAGTGACTAAAGTTTCAAAGAGGAGCTTCTTTTTATCCCACATCACAAGGTTTGCTGCTTTACAATTATTTTCAAAACCAAAATAATATTTCCACCCTCAATTAATCATTTTCTCAATGCTATAATTCCAGTTGATCTTGTGATGAATATCAATTCCTAGGTATTTGTAAGAAGACAATTCCTCTAAGTTGTTATTGTCATACACAAAATTAGCATAAGTGTCCTTCTTGGATATGATAATCATAACTTTTGTTTTGTCAGTATTAACAGTCATACCCATGGTAGAGAAAAAATACTTAAGAATTCCTAGCTGCTTATCAAGATCATATGGACGCCTTGCCAAACGAATAATATCGTCAGCATAGAGAAGAAGGATGATAACTATTCCAGCTAAGATCATGCTAGCACAACCTACTTCCTCTGAAAAAACTTCTATCTTATCGATGTAATTGCCAAATAGGGTAAGGGAGAGGGGGAAACCTTGTTTAACTTCGATATTACACTTAATATCTTTCGACCATCCCTCATTTCTCTTAAACTTGGAAATGACATTCTCATATAACCTTATTGTGATAGCTCTCAACTTGAAAGGAATCTTTAGCTCTTATAATTTTTTCCATAGATTATCTCTAGGTACCGTATCAAAATCCTTTATAAAGTCCACAAAGCAAAAAAATATGTTGGATTTATCATTACGGCATTACTCCACAATGATCCTCAGTGTAACAAGGTGATCTATTGTTGAGTATTTCCTTCTAAAACCCTCTTGTCCTTTAACCCGCTTACCTTCATTTTCAAGTCATATACTGAGGTTATTTTCCAAAATAATACCATATAACTTGGCTAAGAGAGGGCTAATCATAATTGTTTGATAGTTAGAGGGGTTGTTTGTATCCCCAGTTTTAAAAATAGGGATAATGAGGCTCTGATTCCATGGTTTAGGGAACCCTTGTTTGACCGCTTGATTGAATAAGTTATGGATGTGAGGGTTAAGGATGAGACCTCTTGTTTTTTAGATTTCTTCCTGGTAACCTTCAATGTCCCTAGATTTTCCATTTTCCAGACGCTTCACCCCAAAATATATGTCTTCTAATGAGAAAACTTTTTTCGTTGTGAGCAGGGTTTCAAAGTTATCTATGACATTTGGGGATTCATAAAGCTTTTTAAGATAGGAATTCTAGTCATGCAAAGCAATTCTATTATTATCTTTAGTTTTTCTAGTTAAAATATGCCTCTAAAATTTCTTAGGAGCCACTTTAGAGAGGTGTAAGAGATTTTCTTGTCTTTTATGAATATATTGAATTTTTTTCCTTTTAGTTAGGGCTTTGTATGTTTTTATAATATCAATTTTAAGAGACTCATCAAGAGCTTCCTTAATTTCTCTCCTCGCACTTTTACAATCTTTATCATACCAAGTGTTAGTTTTGCTATTTCTTTTATTACTTGAAACTTCAATTGAGAATTTGTTAATATAATATTAGAGCGTTGTAGTAATATTACGATAGAGGTATTCTATGTTGTCTATACTTGATAAGGGAAGCAAATTAATCTTTAATTCATTTAGAAAAAAGATCATTTTATTTCTATCAAAGATCAAGTTTTTTTGTCTATGAGGATTATACTCTATGGGATCTCTATTCATGACAAAATTGAGAGTTACAGTTAAAGGTATATGATCTAAGTCATGATCGTGGTCATTTAAGATGTCAAAATGTATTATTTCGTTGTATAAAGGGATATCAAAAATAACATAGTCTACCACGTTGCTATCATGCCCATGGATACAGGTCATCTGGTTAGAATTGGGCCACTTCTTTAGACCGTTGCAAATTATGAGATATTGAGCACTACGAAGCTTGACTAGCTCAAACCCAAACAAATTTTTCGCTAGATATTCAGAGCTTCTTTTGTATCTCTTAGCTAGAATAAGGTCTTCATCTAACCAAAGAGGATTAAGGTTGGAATGATTGCTTAGAAGAATAGCTTGGTTACTTGAATTTTGAGCATTAAAGTCACCCATTAAGAGGATATTACCTTCATTTCTTACGCTAGAAATATCATTCTCTGACCCATTGTAAGGACAATTTTTATCTAAATTGTTTTTCGTATAGAAGTTAGAATTAATAAGGGAAAAATAACAGATTGCTCTGTAGGGTTTTTTATCATTAATATCAGTAGTATCTTTCCAAATATATTGGTTGCAAGGGTCTTTTTTATAATCCTAGCATGGGGGGAGATGTTCTTCCTAATGTAACAAGTTATTACCCTAATGCCTCTACAATAGGATCACTTGTTCCAAGTTAACCATAGTACAAAGCCATCTATGTTAGGGACCTTAGATTCTTCGTGCTCCCAAGTTTCAATTAACAATATAATATCAACTTCATTCGAGATCCAACTTAGCTTCGGGCCTTTGTTCCATGGAAAGCCCCGACCTTTCCAAGAAAGAATCCAGAACATGTTGAATTTCTAGTGATTACTATATTTTTTGGTTTCTATCTCGAATAACGGCTTTTCTATTTTTTATTATTGCCCATTATACTTGTAATACAAATAAAATTAACAATAAAGTTAATTAGTGAATGTTTATTAACAAAAGTGATAAAAGTAGTTAAATATGATTAAAAAATAAATATTAAACCATTTCTTTTTCATTAGCATTATATATATATATATATGATTGTTAAATAAATTTATACAATATTATTTTATTAATTTTATAATAAAATTTATTTAAATAAGCCATATCACTTGAGTCTTTATCCTCTTTGTTTGTTGGTTTATGGCTGTAATGGTAAGGGTTTTGAGTGTTCCGCAATATGCAATCTGCATTGTGGAATGTGAAAAGCGAAAAATTTACAGAGCTTGGTCTCTTTGTGCATTACCACTCCCAATTATACTTTCTATACCTTAAACATATTTTATTTTATAAAAAATGTTTAATTTAATATGTTTTCTTGGTTCTTTGTTTCTAAATAAATAAAAATTATTTATATAAAAAAAATCCATAAATATAATAACATAAAATAGTAATATTTTCCATTATACTTATAATACAATAAAATTAACAATAAAGTTCATTAGTGAATGTTTATTAACAAAAGTGATAAAAGTAATTAAATATGATTAAAAAATAAATATTAAACCATTTCTTTTTCATCAGCATTATGATGACGATGATGGTTAACGTCTCCTTAGACCAAAACTTTGGTCTATCAGACCTAAAGAAACGAATTATCTAGTTTGTTTTAAAATTGTATTCCTATGCTCAAAGAGCTTGGAGAGAACTGTCCCGAGCTCACTATAATTTTGACATGTTAAAAGGATAGGAAGGTCGGTATTGCAACAAAGATTATGAAATTGAGATCTAATGTGGGTGTATGTAGGGCACTCTAAGAGGAAGTGTTTTTCATACTCAATATTCATATTCTCACAAAGATGGCAGATCCTTTCCACCCATGGTGTTTTAGGAACTACCCAATGACCTGTTTCACTATGGAGGTCATGAGAGTTCGTTCTTATCTTGGCTATATTAATTTTTTTCTTTAAACTAGTTAAAACAGAGAGATACTTTTGATCTTCTAAAGTAGGGTTGATGACCTCCTTATATATGATTCTTAAATAATTTTTTACAATATTATTTTATTAATTTTATAATAAAATTTGTTTAAATAAGTCATATCATTTGAGTTTTTATCCTCGTTGTTTGTTGGTTTATGGATTTATTGTTAAGGGTTATGATTGTTTCACAATCCGTAATCCCCATTGTTGAATGTTGAAAGCGGAAAGGTAAATTGATAAAATATAAGGGTTTCATCAATCCTCAATCCACATTGCGGAATGCAGAAATGTAAATTGATAAAATATAAGGGTTTCCTCAATCCACAATCTGTATTGCAGAATGCGGAAAGCAAAAATTTTACAGAGTCGGAGCTTTGTGTGTATTACCACCCCCAATTATACTCTCTATACCTTAAACATATTTTATTTTATAAAAAATGTTTAATTCTATATGTTTTCTTGGTCCTCCATTTGTAAATAAATAAAAATTATTTATACAAAAAAAATCCATAAATTTAATAAAATAAAATAGTAATATTTTCCATTATACTTATAATACAAATAAAATTAACAATAAAGTTCATTAATGAATGTTTATTAACAAAAGTGATAAAAGTAGTTCAATATGATTAAAAATTAAATATTAAACCATTTATTTTTCATTACATTAATTATATATATATATAATTGTTAAGTAAATTTTTACAATATTTTTTTATTAATTTTAAAATTAAATTTATTTAAATAAGCCATATCACTTGAGTTTTGACAATATCAATAGAAGCCACCACTGTCGAGTAATAACTAGATAAGTCAATCCATATTTTCTATTTCTCAGAAAAACAAGTTGAAATCTGGCTCAATCAGAAAACCTTATATAAATCAATGGGTTGGGAGACTATCATACTGTCGGTCGGGCAAGGAGCCTGTTTATGAGAAAAATAGTGTATGTTATCCTCGTTGTTTGTTGTTTTATGGCTTTAACGGACCAACAAATATGTATAAATTTAAAATTATGTAGAAGAAAGCGCAAATTTAATATTGCATCGATGGTTTTAATATTGTTAAACAAAGTTTTGGCTTAATACAGAGTTCTTTCAATGGGTGATTTTGATTTTTAATATTGTCAAAATTTTTATATTGCATGGATGTTTTTAGTATTGTCAATATTTTTATTTTTAGGTTAATATCATAAATTTTGACTATGTTAATATTGTCACTCGTGAGCAATTCCATAGTGTCATATATTAGAATTTGGGGTTTTCTTTGGAATTGAGATTTCTATTAATTTAAAATTTAAACTTTAATTTGACTTCAGTATATTTAATTAAAATAAAAGGTATGAAAAGCATAAAAAGTCATCAAATTTTCATTTTCATTTCACAATGTGAAATTTTAGGTTTGGATTGCTAACCAGTGGTTTTTTTTCATTTTATAATTCTTTATATAAATTAAATTAAAATAAGTGCCAAAGTCAATATGATGTAGACGGTGAAACTGACAAACAAAGCTCCGATTGCTTAATTAATAGGGCGAAAGAAAGGAAAAATGATTGCAAGGAACCAAATTGGAACCACGACTGGTAGCCTTGCAAGTGACCGAAGAAAAATGATCTTGGTGTCATGCATTCCTATTACACAAAATCTTGAATATAGGAAATTGGGGAAGCCCATGTTTGGAAAAGTGGGAAGGAGGTTCTGCAATATGCAATCCACGATATGATTGCGGAAAAGCCTGTTGCGGTCATAAGATTGCGGAAAAGCCCATTTTTTAAAATTGAAATTGCATACTCACAATCCGCAATATGCAATTGCGAAAAATCTATTGCAGAAACAAAGTTACAAAAACTCTATTGCGGAAAGGCACTTAAGGAGCTTGTGAAAACTTTGTTGTAGAAAGGTACCTACAAAAAGAGAACTTGCGAAAAGCTTGAGTTGTGAAAATGTTGAGTTTTGGAAAGACTCAATATTTTTTCCCTCTCAACGTTTTTTTGCACTGCTCAGTGAAAATGCTAATTGTATTCCTATGATGATGAGTTAAAATGCATTAAGAAAAGATTGTGATTCAACTTTATATTAATACAATATTCACTTAGGATAAGATTATGTTGGGATCATTCTTGAATGTTTCTGATAAATCAATAATGACTCAACATTAATATATTATATATTAATATAATAATAATAATAATAACTATAATGTGTTGTGAGAAGAATGTGTTGGGATTCTCTTAGATACATTAAAGTGATTTTTAATTATGTCGTAGGCGTTTTCACAATGGAGACACAGTCTCAAAAGATTCCTCATCTCCCTGGCCATAACATTCAAACACGTGTTATGTCGGCTTAGCAAATGCAAACTGAACAGGTGTTCTTCAACGGGTTATAGACAAGGCCGCATGTTGACCAAATGGCCCGCCTGTTACAGCTACTGCTGTGCATGATGGATTGATTGACCTTACAATTTTTTTCGTGCACGTATGCTAATCAATTTTGGTTTTTTTTTTACTCTACTTCAGTTGGGTCCCTGATTCTGCAATCTTGATTCCGAAACATCTATCCCGTAGACCGTAGGTGTCCTCTATGTTACGGTCAGTGCTGTGTGTGAATGGATTGATGGACTTGATGGATTGATTGCTAGTTGCACATCCTTCTTCCCACTTGTTGTTTTGAGTGTTTTTCTCATAGGCATCTTGTGTGTTTTCACCAGACTTCTATCTGTTGGCCTAAACGACCGATCCTAGAATTTTTTTTGTGCAGGATTTCACTATCCTTAACTGCAGTTCATTTCTCTCAATTTGGAATAGCTTCCCAGGATTTTGAGAAAGTTTCAGTCCAGCCATTTTTGTGGTTTAGGCTAATATTTTCTCAATGACTTTTTTGGCTTTAGGCTCACAGTTTGTGGGGTCAATTTGGTCATCATTTCATTTCACTGCTTCTTCATTCGATGGAATACACTTTTCCCATGTCCCTTCATCCACATTAATGGAAAATCAATGCATTGTTTCTCCATTAATGGGCCTACATCTTAATTTGATTCAGACATGGGCCTATATCTTAATTTTGGCTCACCTTATGATGATCTGCAAAATCTTTATTATTTGCATTTGTTGCTGCACCGCCTTTGCTTTTCACATATAAACAAGCCTTCAAGAAACCACTATTTGTTACTATTTTCCTTTTCTTTGCTTATAATGATTTTGTTAAGCTTCGTTTACACTAGAGATTTTCCAACAAAGGTTTTCTCAAATTGTTAAATTTGCAGGTATTCCTTCAGTCTGCTTAAATATTTCAAATATTCATTATGGTAGAAAACAATTTTCCTTATATTTGACCTTACAAACATGTTTTGTTACTATCTTTCAATTTCCGCAATTCTATTTAACTCATGCTATATAGATATATGTCTAAAGAGGTGTTTTAAATGTCAATACAATTATAGCTCTGAAACACCCTTGGTCTGTTTTAATTGACTGTAACTCCTGCTCTGTTGCAAAACTCCTGTAAGTTCTGTTGGTTATGTGAATTCATAATGTTTTAATACTCATGTTATGTCAATAAAATGATAGGTATCAATTTTTAGGCTAAATGAAGATGTTGCTTAAGAGATGGTGAAACACCTTTGCTCTATTTTAATTGACCGTGACTCCTACTCTATTGCAAAAGGACTGTGACTTCTATTGGATATGTGGATTCATAATGGTGTAATACTCATGGTATGAAATTAGAATTTAGGAAATATATTCTCGACTTCCGCCTTTCGCCTATGCGGATTCTGTACTTTTCATATTCTCGATTTCTACCTTCAGCCTATGCGGATTCTGTACTTTTTATTTATTTCTTGCTGACTTCTGCTTTTCATTGTGCAAAATGCTTAAATAAGAAGTTAGATGTTTGCACTTAAATTTCCATGATTTCCAACTTTCGCTTTCCACTGTGTGGAATGTGGAAGCTGGGAAAGTATTCGTCGCTTTCTTTATTTTTCTCATTTTTTGACTTCTTGTTTCTGCATGCAGAATGCGGAAATCGAAACTTTGATGTTTTTCTTCACAAAAAAAAATTCTTCTATGAAGTGCGGAATGCGGAACCTCGATACATTTTTAGTTCAAAAAAATTTCTTTCTGACTTCCTGTTTCCACTGTGCGGAATGCGGAAGGAGAAAACTAAAAACTAAAATGTAACATATAAAATTAAAGGTTTTTTATTTTTCTCATTTTTCCAACTTGCGGTTTCCGCACTGCGGAATGTGGAAAAAGGAACTTTATGTTTTACTTCACAAATTTGTTTTCCTCTTTCTGAAGTACGGCTTGCGAAATGCAGAACTTCGATACGTTTTTAGTTCAAATATAAGAAACTTTGTCCACGATAATTTGTCGAAATTAAATTTTCAACAATATAGAAATTTTGAAATTTACATTTAGGAAATTTACATTTAAGAAATCTATTCCTGACTTCTGCCTTCCACCTATGAAGTTTTGGTACTTTTCATTTATTTCTTTTCAGCTTCCACTTTCCGCTATGCAAAATACAGAAATAGGAAGATACATGTTCACAATGAACTTTCTGTGATTTCCGAATTCCACTTTCCATCATGCGGAATGCGAAAACTGGGAAAGTCTTCGTCGCTTTTTTTATTTTTCTCATTTGTTTGACTTCCCATTTCCACACTACGGAATGCGGAAATTGGACCTTTGATGTTTTCTTCGTATTTTTTTCTTTCTTTCACTTTCTGCTTTTCGAAGTATAGATTGCGGAATTCGGAACTTCGATATGTTTTTAGTACAAATATATGAAACTTTGTCTACACTAGGCCTCAATCGGTTCAATACTAGAAGTGGTACAGAAAACAGAAAACTAACTTCTACTTTATTTGGGTTAAATTCTCTTACAAACAACAAACAGAAGAATAACTATATTTTGTAGGAAACATGGTAGATGCAGAGATGTCTACAGAAGAAATTAAATTTTCAGCAATATAGAAATTTTGAAATTACAAATTTAGAAAATTTACATTTAGGAAATCTATTCTCGACTTTCGCCTTCCACCTATGCATATTCCATACTTTCATTTCTTTCTTGTTGACTTCTGCTTTCTGCTATGCGGAATGCGGAAATAGGAAGTTACATGTTCACAATGAACTTTCAATGCGTTCCAACTTCCGCTTTCCACCATGCGGAATGCGGAAGCCGAGAAAGTCTTTGCCGTTTTTTTTATTTTTCTCTTTTTTTCGACTTCCCATTTCTGCACTGCGGAATGTGGAAATATGACCTTTGATGTTTTTCTTTGTATTTTTTTCTTCCACTTTCTGAAGTACGAAATGCAAAATGCAGAACCTCGATACGTTTTTAGTTCAAATAAATTTATTTCTAACTTCCGCTTTTTACTATGTGGAATGCGAAAGGCGGAACCGGCAAACTAAAATGTAACATATAACATATAACATATAAAAGTAACACGTTTTTTATTTTTCTTATTTTCTTACTTCCGGTTTCCTTATTGCGGAATGCGGAAATAGGAACTTTGATTTTTTTCTTCGCAAAAAAAAAATTCTTCCACTTTCCACTTTCTGAAGTATGGATTGTTATATGCGTAACTTAGGTACATTTTACATTTAGGAAATATATTCTCGATTTCAGCCTTCCGCCTATGTGGATTCTAGACTTTTGATTTCTTTCTTGCCGACTTCCGCTTTTTGTTGTGCACAATGTGTAAATCGAAAGCTACATGTTCGCAATTAAATTTTCGTGTTGTGGACTGTAGATTTCCATAATTTGCTGAAAAAATGAAACATTAATGTATTAAGAGAGTTCTCTTTGATTCATTATTGAATATCAAGGACCTTATTTTTCATTGTAAATAAATTAGATAAGAGTGCTTAATACAAAATGAGAATATATTGCAAGCTAAAAAAAATGCCTCAATCATCAACATTTTCATAATACAAGCAAGGTAGAAAACAAGAGATGAAATGATAACATTTGAACTTTCTCATTCCTTGATATTCCAAACTCTGAAGCACCAGTTACAAGTCAAAATGTTGTATAAGCCCCAACAGTGTAGCAACATTAAATTATTTGTTTAGGCGCAGATAGTTTTTTCATCTTTTCTCATATTTGCAATTGGTTGCAGTCCACTTAGTTGTTTCTCTGGATCAAAAATGGCGTGTGCTCATCCACCAATCCCACGTCACTCAAGAAAATATAGGACAGATGGGGGAGCTATGAATCCATTGCATCGGTATTAGGATTCTGAACTTATCTTCCCAACTCCTCCCATTCCGACCTTTGATATCATCATGTTGGGAATTATTTCTTTGGAATCCATGAGAGGGAAAATAATGATGCTCACGGGTCCAGTTTTTATGCACATATAAAACCATAAATGAGATCCAAATGATATTTTCCTCAGAAGGAGGCCCCATTTATTTACTAAGTCTTAAATAAATATTATTATGAGTTCACAATTGTCATGATGTAGTATATCTATATCTTGGGATTAATTTGATATGGGTATAATTCCCTCATCTCTTGGAGGACGCCAAAGGTCACTTTAACATACTGAAATATCTTAATGTCATCATAAATCCACCCCTTTTTGCTATAACATCATCATATTAATCGTAGAAGTGACCGTCATCCTCACTTGTCATTGGCCTGAAGTTATCTCATGGTGTCTTGACTTGACATTTGTCACTTCATCGATCCCTTGTTATGATTGTATCGATATTTCCCTGATTCCTTTCCATACTGCGTATACTGAGTACCCATGATTCCTTACCATATTGTGTATACTCATCTTCTATTGCTTAATCATTATAGAGATCGTCGTTATCACATGCCCCAAACAACAAATCTTTCGATTCCGGGATGTGATCTATGCCATCCATTTTCATTTATCTTAAGCTTTTATTTCCAGCAGCATCGTCAGATATATAAATGTTTTTCTTCATAAATTTATATATAATGACAGTGCAGCGGTGAGCTTCTTAAATGAAATAATCTAATGTGATATCATAATATTACAGAGTTAAAACAATGAAAATGTAATGTTTATGCTATTTCTTTACAGCATTAGCAATCATCTTCTTCATTAAGTTGATTTTTCTTGGCTCTTGTTGATAATCGTCTCGCTTGTTATCATGCCTCACCATAAGAGATCCCACTTTGTTTCTTCCCCTTTAGGGATTGGAAAGCCAAATCCTATGAGTGCTCCCATCCATTTCTAAAACATGATTGTGGAAAAGAGAAAATGTTATAAATGGGAGATTCCTCAGTAAGTGCAAGCCAACATCCAAAATGCGGAAAGAGAGGTGGAGGTGGAAGGCATTTGCTTGCAACCTGAGGAGATTAAAAATGAATTTAATGATTTACTCCCCAATCCTGGCACCTCCATGGGAAGGTTGTCTCTGTATCAAAAATCTCGAGAGCTGCAATGATCGTAGAAGTTTATCCTAGGAAACATTTTAGTGGAAAAAGACGAGCACCAAGGGGAAATTGTTCTTTAGCGGGACAAAATGATGCTCATCCTGCACAGGATTTTGGACAATCAACTTGAGTTCACCAGGAGAATGGGCATAAAGCTCAAGCCTCATGAACAATATTTTGATTGACTATGTTGGTCTTTCAGTCTTTGTTTTACTCAGCCTCTGTTTTAAAAACTACTACTATTAATGGTTACTTTTTATTTTTTCATGGAATATTCTTTTTTGAGACTTATGAAGAACTCCCAATCATTCTAGTTCAGTCTTGTTTGCTTTCGAGGGAGACTGCCAATTTGATTTGCAAGCCTGTTTTCCCAGAAATGGGAGGGCTTGGTTTTTTCTGTAAATGTCTGTTTTTTTGCTATTGATTGCAATACAAGGACCTACTAATTTAAATTATTTTTTTTTTATTGAATTCTTCTAGAAAGAATTATAATGTTTTTTAGCTTATATTTATTGATTGACTTTGCAAACGACGACGATTAGATTTGGAGTTTGTCATCTTCCACTACTTCCAATTCATTCAAATTCAGATAACTCTAAATCCTTACATCATTTATATCTGTATGAATTTAAAAAGTAAAAGCCCAAATCATGAGGTCCATATATCATCAATCGACAGTTTGGAGCCTGTCTATGATGATGAAGAATGCAGTCGGTTTCTGGATTAAATGTTTCGGTCCTAAATTGTGTCTTAACATCTTTATCTAATGCATTACATACTTTTTCACTAGGAAATATGCCAATATGCCAATTGATGTGAATGAATGGATTAGAATCGGGTAAGTCGATCATTTAAAAAAAAAATGCCTACAGTTGTAATTTTTCATTTACAAATGTTTGAACTAAACAATTTAAACACTTTCACAATTTCCATAAAAAAGTTTAAGACTTTTTTAAAGGATTTTGTTTAAATTGGTTTAATTGAGTGTAGGACACCACTCTTTATACTATATATAGTTCTAGATATAATAAGGGTGGTTATAATCAGTAAGATATAATCTCCTTGGAAGCATATCAAACAAATAATAATAAATAAATAAAAATGGACATTATTATGAAAACTCAAAATCTAATGAGTGGGGAGACTACTATTTTTAAATGTGTAACAATAAGATGAGTAAAAATATAAACAAAACTCCATGAAACTAGCAAAAATCCTTTTCCAATTAAATAAAGTTCTCAGAGTATCTATTTTTTATACAATTTGATACAAAAAGATTACGGAAGTTGGAAAGAAATTTATTTAGACCAAAAACATATGGAAGTTCCACATCTCGTTTTCCGTACTACAAAAAATAGAAAGCGGATTCAAAAAAAAAATCTGATTTCCGCATTTCATACTATGGAAAGCGGAAATCGAGAAATAATAAATATTAAATACATTAATGATTTATCAATGTATTGTTGCTCCAAGTGTTTATTTTTGTTTCATTTTTTGTAGATGAAGTTGTTTCTCTTTGTATCTAAAAATAAAATCGATTTAGTTTGTGTCTTTGGAAGATTTAACCATTGAAAGCATTGAAAAATCATAATTTATGATCAAATTTAACCATTGAAACATCAAAATTTCACAATAGTAATCTAGTTTCCGCATAAAGAGGAAAGCGAAAAGGTAAATTTATAAATCTATTATTAGTTTACCTTTCAGCTTTCCGCTTGCCAATGCAGAAAGTAGAAATAGGAAAGCGAAAAGGTAATTTGATAAATTGATTAACACTTTACGTTTCAGCTTTATGCGGAAACTAGATTACTGTTCTGAAATTCTAATGTTTCAATGGTTAAACATTGAAAACAGAAAGAGATTAAAGCCACAATTCTTATGCATATTGAAAATATTGGAACAACAATAGTTCAGGCCACAATTCCGAAAATAACTTTTAGAGATAGAGATGAAATTTAAAAGCTTTATCATAATAGTAGTTTTCTGGAAAAAAGTTTTAGATATATAAATGAAGTTGTCAGTCATTGGGTTTTTATTTTTTAAAGATAAAAATATTTTAGAGATTGAATGAAGTTGCCAGATACTGGGTTTTTATTTTTTAATTTTACTCTTTGCGATAGCGAGAATGTCCACTATCTAATTTCTTAATCTATAACACAATTTTATTGAAAAAATAATACTATTGGAAATGGTTTAAGTTTTCCTTACAATTATTTGAGAAGTAAGGCCCCCAAAAATAACCTCGAAACAGGACCAGAAATTGGTTACAACCTCGGTGCGTAATCAGTTACAAATCAGTTACAAACAGGGCCAAAAACAAGGCCTCAAAATCAAACTCCTAACAAACTTAAACATGGAATATTGGCCACGATTGATACATACAAAATAGAGGAGATGGAGAGATGCACATGGTAGATTTAAATAGTAATGCAACATCGACAGTTTTCAGGCTTGCATGTCATGAAAACAACGACTCGGGACGCCTTTAGTGATTTTTTGCTGACTCGGCTTGAGTTGTTTCTCCTCCTGTTGGGCATGCAACACATATTTCTACTTCTAGACCTTTTATGTTCATTCTTTGTTCGATGGCATATTCTTCCTATGTTCACAACTGGCATGAATATTAATGTCCCTTCTTTGTTCAACTCTCCACCCAGCACATATGTCTCTTGCTAATACTTCTATTTGCGAGGGCCTGGGGATGAGTGACATATTTTTCGATAGTAACAAGTTCTTTATGGACTTGTCATTATTTTTCTTCTCTTCTCTTAGGAGCAAGGTCCTCCTAGAGGTTATAATGGCACAACACCTCCTTGAACTCATCATCACCCCAGGTAAAGTTGGCAAGTGGAGTCCACGACAATGATGACGAAGGCCTCTGATCCTCCGACCAGGAACCCCTGGAAATGGACACTACACATTGTGATTAAGGAGACAAGGACCACGTCCGGAGGATTCGGTGGGATACCCATTGGACAAGAAATTCCAGGCACCGCTTCCACAGGAGTGTTGCATTTTATTAGGACAACATTTCTTTCACCATCCTTAGAAGGTCTTTATAATGTGATGAAGATCCTTACATCAACCTTACTAGTGTCAGAAAACTTCTCTAATGTAATGAACATCTTTACCCTGATGTCTGGAGCCCTCTTAGCATGAAATCCCAGGAATGTCATAATTCCGAAGTCATGCCCATCGACGAATAGAAAATCTCGGCAGATAGGTTTCTCAACTAGGAAAACCATCACATACCTCCTTTCAATACTCTCAGGATTCTCGTCCAAATAGCATTCAACCACCTTCGCCTCTCTTCAACATTTACCCACTATGTATCTTCGAATGGCTCCGACTGTGGTGCTTATAAAGAGCTTGGTGGTCAAACTTTCAACAACGGCCTTGTCAAACCTTCACATATGCAATCATCAAGTAGCGTGATTACAACATGCATGATCACGTGGGTTCAGGATTCGATCCTTATGCGGAGATACCAGCCCTGCCACCCCTTTTTGTTACGACATCATACTATCAACTGCGGAAGTGACCTTTGCTTTCAATCTTCATTAGCCCTCAGTTAGCTCATGGCATGCAGACTAGACATTTGGCGTTCATCGACCTCTCTTGGTGATGGTATCGAAATTTCCTTTCTCTCTAAGCGTCTGTTTCCTCACCCTACTTCGTGTGAGTGCCATACTTACCTTCCTTCATTTAATCATTAGGGAGTTGTTCATCTATTTTAAAATATTATTTAATAAGAATTTCAAATTTCAAATTAGATAATTTTAAATGACACTGCTTAAAATCTACAAATAAATGGCAATTCAATAGCATAAATTGGCACTCGAAAGCATTCTCTTTCATTCCTCCACAACAATCATTTGAAATAAATAACAACCAAGGGAGTATATCAAAAAAAACTAAAACTATTTTTTTCCATAATTTTGTAGAAACAGTTGCTGAAAATGAAATTATTGCAATTTTTAAACAATATTTTAATAAAAAATACAAAATCTATTTAAATATTAAATGATATATTTAAAAATTAATCTATAAACTATGTAATATAATGAAGAAGAAAAAATGATTACAATTAACAATGAAAAAATTATTTCAAACAAAATTACGAATTAAACATACTTATTCATGATTCCCAACTTCCAGTTTCCGCAGTGTAGAACATGGAAATCGGAAGTTACAAGTTCGCAATAAAACTATCTATATTTTTAACTTCCTCTTTCCACATAAAAATTAATCTATAAACTGTGTAATATAATGAAGAAGAAGAAATGATTACAATTAACAATGAAAAATTTATTGCAAACAAAGTTACGAATTAAACATACTTATTCATGATTCCTAACTTCCACTTTCCGAAGTGCGGAACATGGAAATTGGAAGTTACAAGTTCGCAATAAAACTATCTACTTTTTCGACTTCCTCTTTCCGCATTGCGAAAAGCAGAAATCAGAAGAGTATTTGTCTCATATTTTTTTCTTATTTCCTGATTTTGGCTTTTGGAAAATTCTTATTAAACAATCTTTTAAAATAAATGAACAATAAATGCATACAGTCATCTTGATGTCGGATCATCTTTAAACTTCATATTTATTAACATAAATAACTGTTATTGGATCTTTAAATAAATTTCATATACCCAAATCAAGCTATTTATGTATATTGGATCTTTAAACTTTAAGTTTATTAACAAAAATAATATATTTATATATATTAGATCTTTAAACTTCATATTTATTAATAGAAATAATTGTTATTTTTAGATCTATAAACTTCATATACAATGCTCAAGAAAAATATAAATCCAATACAATTACAAAAAATTGTTTCTTAAAAAATTTACTTTATAAATTAAAAATTAATATTCTTTGAAATGATTAAATTTTAAATGACTTTTTAACTCATTTCTCTAAATAAAATAAAGTCATATAATTTCCAATATATATAAACAAATTAAAAACACATTATATATATTATAAATATTTTTAGTTTATAATATTTATAAATTTTTGTTTATAAATAAGCCTTGAAATTGATATGATTTGCAGGAAGAAGAAAAATAACCAGAGAGAAAATGCAATTATTACAATTTTTAAACAAGATTTTAATAAAAAATATGAAAATCTGCAATACAGAATCTGTTTAAATATTAAATGATATATTTAAAAAATAATCTATAAACTGTGTAATATAATGAAGAAGAAAAAATGATTACAATTAATAATAAAAAAAGTTATTGCAAACAAATTTACGAGTTAAACATACTTATTCATTATTCCTGACTTCTGCTTTCCGCAGTGCAAAACACAGAAATCGAAAGTTACAAGTCCGTAATAAAACATGTATTCTTGATTACCCCTTTTTGCATTTCCACCCTTCAGTGTAGAAGTCGAGAATCATAAAACTTAACTTTTGACTTTAGCCTTTTCTGAAATTCCAACTTCCGATTTCCGACATCGAACTGCGAAAATCGAAAGTTACTTTGAGGATAAACAAAAAAATATTGAAAAATAACGGATTCCTAACTAACTGTGTAAGGACACTTAAACACTAAATTGGTACGATTTGCATGAAGAAGAAAAATAATTGGAGACAAAATGCAATTATTGCAATTTTTAAACAAGATTTTAATAAAAAATATGAAAATCTACAATACAAAATCTGTTTTAATATTAAATTATATATTTAAAAATTGATCTATAAACAGTGTAATATAATGAAGAAGAAAAAATGATTCCAATTAAGAATGAAAAAATTATTGCAAACAAATTTACGAATTAAGCATACTTATTCATGATTCCCGACTTTTGCTTTTTCCAGTACGGAACATGGAAATCAAAAGTTACAAGTTCATGATAAAACTTTATGTATTCATGATTTCCGCTTTCCACATTTCTGCCATTCATTGCGGAACTCGGGAATCGAAAAACTTAACTTTCGACTTTAGCTTTTTCTGCAAATCCGACTTCTGCTTTTCGACGTTGGACTCCGAATGTCGGAAGTTACTTTGAGGATAAACGAAAAATATTGAAAAATAATTGACTCCTTACTAACTGTGTAAGGACACTTAAACACGATGAGTAATGATTTCAAGATAGAACTATTGCGGGATATAACAGATGAAAGAAAACAACCAATTAATGTGCAAACATGTAAATCAATATTACTTCTTTCAACTTACTTTAGACCAACTTAACAAATAAAATTGCAAAGAACAATGTCCAAAGTGGATGCACAATAATTCTAAGAAACCATATTAATTAACAAATCAATATTAGAGATCCATAACCAATTACAAGCAGTATTAATGATCATGTATATCAAATAAAAACATTTACTAGATACACATTCCATGTGTCAGTTTAGTAAAGAAAAATGAGTACATGAAATTGCACATTTATAGTAAACCACCAATAATCAGTAAGTCCAATAAATTGGAGACAGACTGAAATTCATTAAAAACATTCAATGAAGAACCATGAAACATAATATGAAATGACTGTAATTTTATTAATCTGCAAAAATTTACAAATTGCTTAAACCACAAACATTCCTGTTATGATCTCCGTAGTCCTTTCTTGTATGTAGTTTCAAAGAAAAATTCCTCGCTTTAAATAATATTACAAATTTTCCAATAAAATTAAATTCCTAAGACGTGGGATTACAAACTTCAAACAGTTTCAAGGTTTTCCAAGGACGGAACGCCACTTGGAAAGTAGGTTCATGGTCTCGTCAATATCTTCAAAATGGGCATGTCTCGGATGGATTTCTGTATACAAGGCCTTCACTGGCACAATTGTTTTCAGATGTACAAGATCTACTATGAGGATAAGCACAAAAAAATTCAAAAATAATTGATTCCTAACTAACTGTTTAAGGACACATAAACACGATGAGTAATAACTTCAAAATAGGACTATTGCAGGATGTAAAAGATGAAAGAGAACAACCATTTGATGTGCAAACATGCAAATGAATATCACATCTTTCAGCTTAACTTCATACTAATTTAACAAATAAAATTGCCAAGAACTCTGTCCAAAGCATTAGAGATACACAATGAGCCCAAGAGACAATATTAATTAACAAATCAATATTAGATATCAATAACCAATTATCAGCAATGTAAATGGCATTCACTTCATACACATTACACATGTGAGTTCAGTAAAGAAAAATCAAGACATGAATCGACACATTTATAATAAGCCACCAATAATTAGCAAGCCAAATAGATTAGGAGATAGACTGAAATTCATTAAAAAAATTCAATGAAGAACCATGAAACATAATATGAAACGACTGTAATTTTAATAATCTGCAAAAAATTACAAAGTTCTAAAACCACATACTTTCCTGTTATGTTCTCGGTAGTGATTTCTCCTGTGTAAACCTTCAGCTTACTCTCTAAAACTCCCCACTATACTTGGGAAATTTCTCCCTATAAATAATATTACAAATTTGATAAGAAAACAAAATTTCCAAGACATGGGATTACAAAATCAAACAATTTCAATGTTTTCCAAGGGCGTAATGCCACTTGGCATATAGGTTTATCAGCTCATCAATCTCCTGAAAATGGGCATGTTTCAAATGGATTTCTCTTTTGCACATTTCAAAGGTGATTTGCTTCTTCTTTATTTTGTTCCCCTCTTTCAGGTACACTTGGATCAAAGCCATCGAAGAGTAAGGGTTCTCAATCCATCTCTCGATCTTGGCATGCTTAGCTAATTTATCTATTGGATCTGCTCCTTACCTACGTTTAAATGTTGTTCAACCTGTTCCAGCTGGAGTTTTGGTGAAGGTTCCTGAGCAATAGGATCTAACATAGGAAAGTCCAAATAACCAAGAAGAACTTTAGAAGCTGACTATCCTTCTCTGATCATGGCGTGCACTGATTCATAGATATTCTCCCATGTCTCAATTATGACCTCAATCATTTTGTCTTGCACATTGTCCAAAATTGGCATATCATCTGGCCTATATAAGATATGCGTTTTCCAATCTATCACCTGTTTGAAATCCCTAGATGTTGCTCTTGTTTGATCATGGTGAGTTTCCAAAGTTTCAGAATGTTTCCCAAATGAATTATATAAACCCTACATCTCATCAAAACAGGTATATAGACTAACCATGGCTTGACAAAAATATTCATGTACTCTGCAGAGTACCTACTTAAACTCTTATGGTGTCACATTTGAAAAAGAAGATGTTGTTGATTCTCTCTGACCATCCTTCAACTGTTGCTGAAGGATGACAATCTTTTATGCTTGTTGTTGATTAAGAACATCTAATTTGCCAAGCTGATGTTTGACATCTTCTGTCTTCTTCTACCACTTCTTGATTTTGCTCTCATATTCTTCTTTCAGCTGCTTAACCTCTTGTGCATGTTTTTCCTCAGTTGTTGCTAAGTCCAATCTAGTGTTTTTCAATTCTTGTTCCTTATCAGTAACGATCACACTTAGTTGTGAAACAGAGTCGTAATTAGCTCTTGCAAAAGATCCCATAGAAGCTACTACATCTAATACCCCTTGCATTATATCAGGGGCATCTGATTTCCATAAAACCTCACTGAGGGGAGGCATTTGTTTTGTTGAGCCCTCTCTTATCCTCTTAAATCCTCTCTTGATCACATATTTTTCCTTCTTACTCCAATAGAGTTTTCCCATTGATACCATAGAATCTTCTCCAAAATATACCATTCCTTTAGAGGCACAAATGGTTTGTTGTTGAGTGGTAACTAGGGGATTACTTTCTGTATGGGAAAGATGGGTTTCTGTATTGAGGGACGAGATGTTCATAGGAGAAGTAAAACAAGTAAATGTGAGGGATGAAGAGGAATTGAGTATAGGTGTATCAACTATAGGAGAAAGAGCTGTAGAGATGCAAGGAATGTTTATCTGAGGAAGTTGAGAAAGTGGGAATGTTTGCAGAAGATGAGGTGGTGAATGGGGAGGAGAAGAAGTATTAATGGGTGAGTCAACTAGTGAAAATTTAATTTCAGAAAAATATTGCTGGGAAAATGATCCACCTAAAACAAATTCAAAGTCCTTAGGACTGGGAATGGATGATAGCAAGGAATTCAAAATACTAACTGGACAAGTGGAAGGACCGGCCTCTTCCTTAAGATCACTGTCTATGTCATGAATTTCAACATCAAAGGGAGGAAAAGGATTTACATGTCATATGGGAGGGACTTGCATGAGTACCTGTTCTCTTTGAGCAATTTGCAGTAGGGGCACCATCTATTCTTCCCTGGCCTCCTATTGTGACTGGACCTGCTCAAAACTCAATTGAGTATTTTGCTTCTTAGACTGTGACTCAACCATTTCTATGTGAGTTCGCAATTGAGCACTGATTTTCTCAAGATTCTTCTTAAACTCTACTCCCTTTTACAAAGTGTCTTCCATTGAGGTAGGATGAACACTGGAAGGACCATTAAGGATATTGTTACCTTTTTCCTTTGACTTAGTGACTCAGTAGCAAAAGCATTAGTAGAGATTGTTGCTTTCTCTTTTGCCTCTTTCTCCATGTTCTTCTTTTGAAGCACTAGTAGAAAATGAGAAATTAATGACTAAAAAATTGACTAAAATCAGGCTATAAATGACTATTTTTGAATCGGTGACTAATAGTAGAAAATTACCACTATCTTATAGCTAGTCGTATTTCACTAGTCATTAATAGCTTGGCTTAGTAGTCACTGATTTAGTCATTGATTTGGTCATTGATAGACAATGATTTAGTCATTGATAGTCAATGATATAGTCATTGCTTTAGTCATTGATAGTTAATGCTTTAGTCATTGATTTAGTCACGGATTTAGTCATTGATTTAGTCACTGAGTTAATAATTTATTTAGTCGCTGATTTAGTCACTGATTGCAACCATTAATGACCAAATATACGACTAAATAAACTACTAGAAGTTAACATATTAATGACTAAGCTAAATACGACTAAGATACGAGAAATTAGCTACTAATAGTCGTATATATGTGAATTTAGTCGTTTTTGTAGTCACAAATTTATGATAGGGCACGGAGGAATCGAACCACCAACCTCCTGCCCATAATTAGGCAGGCGCTCTACCATTGAGCTAGCACCCTTTAAGAAGTTGTTATTGCTTGACAATGATGATATTCAAACAAATTTATGATAGATATCAATCTACAAACTACATAATTATTACTATTACAACTTACCAGTAACTAGTATTTATGAAAGTAGTCATTTACGCAGTGGAGAATTGTAAATAAGAAGGAGATGCGTTGGATGATTTCGCAAATCTCGACGTTTCGATCCCTACTATGGGAAGGGTAAGGAATCTGTTGTGTCCCCATTACACCAATCACAGCAGGCACGCCTCGCTCCAAAGAAAACTGCACTTGGGCTTCTTGTGAATCCCGTGGTGCAAATGACATGGTCAAAACATTTCTCTTCAAAAGTTATGCACCCCACCTTGCCACCTAAGCATGCCATAAGGATTTCAAATAAGGGAATATCCTCAAACTCCATAAATCATTGCAAAAACAAAATACAGGACTTATCACCAAAATTTGCCACCCGTGCATATATATAGTTGTCATTAATAATCTTAACCAGCTCAGGGAGGTATTTCACAATTAATATTCACCATTATCCTTTGTAAACTTGCTAGAGAAGCCAAGTGTGTTCACCTGCTATCTTGTTTCTCAAAGTCCATTTGATTTAGCTCGAAACTTGAGGTAGACTTTATTTATGTTCATAACTCACCTATTGAAATAATTATGTCTACAAGATTTAATATTTGTATTTTCGTTTTTTATTGTAGGATATTTATTATTTAAAATGTCAAAAGCACAAGGAATAGGGAAGCTACCTTAAAATGGGAAGTTGAAGAAAGTCCCAACCCTTGGAAAGATGCAGATCCAATGTTGCTCATGGATACAAATCATTTAATTGGATTCCAAGATGATCTTGAATGCCCAGGAATGTATTGGAGCCTAGATTTAAACCTAAGAATACCTACAGCACTGAGCTTATGGTCCTGCTTAAGCACAAAAGTTCTTTTCCAGCGATAGCTAACTAGTAGCTGATGCACTCTTAGCTAATGCGTGGATAATGGGTAGTTTCTAACAGACAACTCATTTAACTAGAAGAAAGAAAAAACAAGTAACCGATAACGTATTCGTGACACTTAAGATTTGGCGCTAGGAAATCATAGGTTACACTAAAATCGAGACAGCATCATGGGAGAGGTTGCAAAGATGCAAGGGTTGATGAAATACGCCAATAAATCCTTGTTTATTTCAAAGTTTTCAATTATCATGCATGGTTGGAGAAAAATTCAGCGAAGACCCCTCTTTCACCACCCAACCCTAAAAACACTAATTGAACACTCTAATCCAACCTATGATTTTCTAAGATCCTTCTTCGACCCTTCCATAATATGAGAACCCCTATCTAATAAATATGTAATGTGTGTATGTATATTTTGTTCCCAATGATATCAAAACAAAAGTACTAAACAGAATCGATGGATACAATATCCATATCCCTATTTGTACTTGTATTCATAACCATACAACATGCAAAATCAATGGTTGGGGATTACGTGAACCCTGCACCATTGGACTATCCATAAAATGTATACAGACTCTGAATCACGATTAAACAAGAACCTTTTTCAGACAAGCAACAACACTAAGATGTAACAAAGGCCGAATTCTATAACTCAAATCTAAACACAATGATTAGACAGAAAATGGGGACATGAAAAGATACAAACTATGGCATGCTTCTAGCACAGATGGGGACTAAAAGAACATTGCAAAAATGATGATAGGAACAATTTGATAAGCTAACATATCACTGACTATAGAGTATAATCCAAATCAATAATTTATACAGCAAAGGTAATAGAACCTTCAGTGCTCCAGGTTACATTCTACATGGTAAGATTCAATCTAATAAATGAGTAAGAACAAGTTTTACACAAAACTTGTAAATAACAACCTTCAAGTCTAGTCCTACTCAAACTTAATACCTGTAATCAATTTCATATTCTATCAGCTTTCAATTTGCTACAGACGACAATGGAAAGCAAATTGAAATAACATCCAAATATACACTGAATATGTCCAAAAAATCATTTAGAAATTCCCCACATAATAACAAGCCATATGTGGGATTTCATATAATCCTGCAATCAACTACTGTTGAAATTTGACTCTAATAACATATAAGGTTTTTAGACATTTTATTTTGGACCGAGAGACCCACTGAACAATTTCCTTTACCCCAAACATGGTGCACAAGATAATTACTTTGAAACCGGAATCTTCAGCAGTACAAACCATAAATTATGGCATGCATTGAAAAAAAAAGACATAAGAGGTCTCTAAAATATTCCACAAATTTCAAAAACAAAATGTCAAAAGTCGCCTTTCCATACCTTAATATTATATTCATCTCTTTCTGTGACCTGTTGGAGCAAGCGTTGATTCTGGGTTTGCATGTCTCCATACACTTGGCCAATAGTCTGTCAAAATCATAAACAACATGAAAAATACTGTCTTCCAGCTTTAGAGTTTTTACTTTTTACCCCAATTTGATTTCAAGATAAGAAAACAAACCTCAATCTCAGATATATAAGCCTCACCTTCTTCATTTTTAGCTTTCAGTGCTTCAGTGAGTTCAAATACATCTCTGCATAAAGCCAGGCATTAAAAAAATGTAGAGCCACTTTAAAAGCCAGAGAAGCTTTTAATCAGTGAGATTGAACACAAATAATATTAATAAGACTGCACTCTCTAAGTTAAGTATTTCAACAGGTAAAGAGAAGATATATTAGTCAACACCCTAATCGTGCCATATTTCAAAGCAAAATCATGGAGGACAAAA
Organism: Pseudotsuga menziesii; assembly: GCA_001517045.1. Taxonomy (NCBI): domain Eukaryota; kingdom Viridiplantae; phylum Streptophyta; class Pinopsida; order Pinales; family Pinaceae; genus Pseudotsuga; species Pseudotsuga menziesii. The sequence continues at coordinate 91,408 of LPNX010099115.1, forward strand.
GGCAGCAAACCAATTTGAGGAGGCCACAAATTGGTACAGTATAACTTTTACTTTCTAAGATGACTATAAGGGAGACTGGAGTAGTCAACGGATTTCAAGGCTAGCCAAAGAAAATACAATTGAGTAATACTTGTAAATGTGAAGCAGTTCAAAAGCTCTCAAGCTACCCAACAATACTCTTTGAGAGTTGTCAATAACATACATGAACCAATGGTCACTTTTAAGGCATAAATTTACAAATAATCATGGAAAGATATAGAACTCTCAGGTAAGAGACGCTACCTCTCTGAAGCATCAAGCCTCTCTCTCCAGCGAGCTATCTCAGCTTCAGCAGCTGCTAGTCTCTAATGGCAAGCTGCTTCTGCTTCATTAGCTGCCTTCACTCGCAATTCTAAACTGTGTTCATCCAGAGCAGACTTTAGCATTTCAACCTGTGCCCAAGCTTTGCGTTCTGCTTGCCTGACTTCCATCACATCCCTGCAACAGAAGGCATGTTTGGTATTATTATGCATCAATGCCTATATCTTTCATCAAAGAAGGATATTCTATTTCTATTTTTGCAGAACTCAGCAAATGGCTCTAAGGGCAAGTTGGCACTGGAAAATTAAGGTAAGTTGTGAAGAGGCTTTGCACTGCATTTTTTATCTTTCTGATAACCACAACTGTTAAACAATTTTCATTAGGTCATACAGTTCCAAACATACCTCATTATCAACTACTAAATTTTTAATCTTGATATATTCCTTTAAGGATATTATGCATTAATTATTCTTCAGGCAGAGGGTTCAAAATGGCCCTAATACAGGTTGGTAATTCAAACCCTTCCTTTCTGTTTCCTGAGATAATCATCAATTATTCTTTGAATGCATCCCTTTCCTGTGGGTATGAATGACAGTATCCATTTGTTCAATCAATTTGGCTCGAAACTGAAACAACTACTTCTTTTAAACAATTTTTGCAAGGGCAACTGTAAGCCTCAACAAATTGTAACAACAAGATGGAAAAATGAAAGTCTAGGATTTCTTCCAGCCTTTGTCACATGTTCAACCAATTCAAATCTTAAACGATGATATATTTCAAGTAACTGCTGCAAAAGAAAACAATGGTGGATATAGCTCACCATTGAAACTACCATTTATTATTACTTTAGACTTGTCATACTTTGTATGAAAAAATATCCTTTGGTTAGAGGCCCAGAAATTAAAGTAATGACAGTTGATATCTAAGATTATGTAGTCTACTTTTTTCCATAATAGCTATAAGCAACATAATGACTTGAAGATTTCTATCTATTTTTTTGCTTGTTGGTGAGGAAATCGTAATAAGAGTGAAAAATGTGACCTGATTTTGGGGCCATGTGTGGAACTGAGTTTTTGGTCTCAGATCAACTGTATAAAGTATAGAGGAATCATAAAACCTTAGCAGAAAATAGAGCGAAAATAAGAAAGACTAGAGAGTATTGGACTAAAATCAACACAAATATACACGAGCGTGTAATGCTAATTTTATGAAAAATGCAAATGCAAATGTAAAGGTTAGGTGAAAATTGAAACCACCGTAACCTCCCCGAGGTACTATAAACATGTGATGTGCAATGTTATAAGTTATAACTTATATTTGTGGGAGAGATGTTATATTCAGAGTGGAGCCAGATGACGGGACTGAAAAGATTTAAAAAAATTTAAAAAATTGAGGATATATGAGGGGTAAGTTTGACGTGAATGGCTAAGTTCTTAACTTCAAAGTTTATGAAATCAAATCAAGTCCATTTTCAACTTAAAGTAGCTGTTTTGAAAGAGAAACTATACACACAAATATGCAAGCATCTTTAGGAATATCCAAGAAGTACTTGACCAGTAGATAATGAAGTACATGTACCCAGAATTTGCAGGTCCATAGAAAAAGCTCAGACATTAAGGAGCACGAGCAGTCAACATTTTTCATGCCTGCCTGGGCACAGAAGAACCATTATTGTCCAGAATGACATTGTTGCTGGTGTCAGACTAAGAGACAATCACATGTCAGAATCTCATTTTGCAAACACACCTGCAAGTTTCCTATGTCCAGCAGTGAGTTGAGACTGGACATGACCTGATGTGTATTTAACCACGGTATACAATATAATGACAGTGTTGAGTAGAGAAAAAATGAATGTTTAATATTTATAGGGTATAAATTAATCACATCAAGAAAGTGGTTATGGAAGAGCAGGAGGAATAAAACATGATTTAACTCTGTATTGGGAAATCAAGTATCTTATAATCAGCAATATCATTTCAAGAGGGACAAATGCCAGGACAGTCAGTGATGAAGCACACGAGCATTTCTGACCCATCAAATTGGGCACTAGTCTTGACGCAGAGTCTGTAAGTGGCAAAAAGGGCATGGTAACTTGATTTCTCAGATTTGCCTAGTTTTTTTTATTTAGATGGATGTGATACCATGCAAATGCATTAATATCTGTTATGCTATAAAATGTCAAGATCAGAGTTTGGGATGATGTGGAAGCCCACAGGATCATAATACCCATGAGACCAACAGATTAACTGGACCTTTCAATTTGATAAACAAGAAATACAGTGTCTACTTCTATTAAATCTTGGACCTAAGATACAATTTCTCCCCATAACAGATTTACCATAAGAGAATCCTTATAATTTATAAATTGTTAGAGATAGAGGTATCTCGGGATGCCCTTCATGTGGTGCTTCCTAGCATGGAGGCACATTAGCATTATGGGCAGGAGTGTGGAGTATGAGATGCTCTCTACCAGGAGTCATGGATCCAGTGGTGGAATCATGCATAGGTTTCAGTTACCTATGACAGTTGCAAGCGAGGTGTGCCAGGAGAAGCAGCTGGACAGAGTGGAATCATGCATAGGTTTCTGTATGGGACGAAGGTGATGGTGGTAGCCAGGAGAAGCAGCTGGACAGAGTTTCACAGGAAGATATTCTTTCTCCAGAAATGCAAGGACTGTCAGAGTTATTCTCGTTTAAAAGAGATGAGAACAATAAAAAATGATAAATCCCTTTGTTTTTTGCTCCAACAATCTGTAAATTTCCAGCAAAGAAATATTAATTTCAGATTGATTTTTAGATCCTTAAACCCTCATTTTCAATTATTTATTTTATCTAATTTTTTGTATAACAGATCTGTAATTTTCAGGATATAAATTGAACTTTCAGATCTGTTTTAGCCTAAGAATATCTCTTTTTAATCATTGTTTAAAAGCTGTGTAAATCTGGAATTTACTTCCCATAATTCAAATTAGAACCAGATTTACCCTAAGTCCATTTACCCCTCTCCTTGAATACAACTTGGACTTAGATTGTTGTCAGGCTTCCCCCCTTTGAGCTAGATAGGAGAGCTGACCTAAACTGAGAGATAATACTATCAAGGTGACAGTGGGTAGTTTTTCTTAGTCACCCATGAGTTCTCAC
>LPNX010099115.1:131332-144406 GCA_001517045.1 Pseudotsuga menziesii
TAATGCCCACTTTGCCACACAATTGTGATTGCAAGCTTGTGCAATACCCAATTGTCCACAAGTGTGTCTATCATGTCCATGCTTGTCGCAAGCTCATAAGTTCAAGGGTGCTTGTTGCATCCATGCTCATCACAAGTTTGCTCGACAAGTTTGCTCATCAGGTCCATGCCAATCACATGTTGACATCCATTGCATGTGCCTTTGGTAAGTGCACCCATCACATCATGCCTGTCACAAACATGTCCAACAAGTGTACTCATCACATCGCATCCATCTCATTCTACTACAAAGGTTCCTTTGATAGGTGTACACATTGCATCACACTTGTCATAAGTGCTTCTGGCAGACTAAGCCTGAGTGAGCCCACTTGGTCCACTAAGCTAATGTGCCACTTAACCGATCATGCCCAAGTCATATATAAACCATCAATTTATTGTGCCACTTTGTCTATCATACTTTGCACATGGCCATGAACAAGGTTGACCACAACAACCTTCATAAAATCACCAAGTATCCTCTTAATCTATTCAATCCATGTGAGTTGCAACTATCCAAGGTGTGCCTTGGCTTTGGGTAAGGACACTTTTCATCCATGGTGTGTCTTACATTGTATGTCTTACCAACAAGTCAAGACACCCATGACTAACTCATCTAATCTACTTGTTCTCTTCATACTTGTTCCTGCTGAAAATTGACCACCGTGATGATTGTGCAATGAAGGTGCTTGAAGCATCAAAAGGCCTTACCCCTGTCTTATCCCCCAAAATTGAAAAATTCAAGTACGTCTTTGTTTGCTTTGGAAATATCTCTCCTTCAAGGATCAAATATTAAGGGCGATGTCCCATTTCACTTTGAAGGGTTGTGAGAAATTAAACCCTTCAATGTTGACATGTAAAAACAAATCATTATTTTCACTTGAAAATGTAAGTGTACAATAGAATTTCATTATTTATTAAAAACGGTGTATAGAAAAAAATGACAATAAGAATAAATCCCAAGTGATTCAACAATTACATCGAATTAGTGAGCTAAACCATGTACATGATTATTAATCAAATCCAAATTCTTTTTATGGGGGATTACTCAAGAGTTAGTATGGAGGATGAGAGACTAAAATAAAGGTTGAGAATGAAGAACATGTAGGGGTGATGGAAGATGAGATTGGTGCACTTGTTATTAATGTGAACATAGTGATAACTGTTAGGAGTATTGTTTTTTTGTATTGCATTGTTATTTGGCTTATTTATTTTTTGAAGGGAAATGTTTGTTTCCTATCATGGAAAAGTGGTTAGAGTTGTTGAGAACTACTCGTGACCTTATTTCAATGCATAATATGAACTTGGGGATGAAAGTAGCCTCATGGGGTACTAAAGCTTATTTTTGTCTAGAATTGTTTTGAGAAGAGCTCCACTACTAGAAGTGCTATGTTACAAGGCCAAAAGAGATCAGACATTAGATTCCTAACATTAATAACAAAAACTAAAAAGATGATTTTTGTGGAGTGTCAACGTATCCACCTAAAACTAGTGTACTTCTAACATTGTACATCCCTTGAAGATTTAAAATTGTTGATCCTTGTTGTGACCACTTGATCATTACCATAACCATTGGTTTAAAGAAACAACATAAAAGTACAAAAAATAGAAGAATAACTTTTCCATGACATTTCACCTTACCTGTTTTGAAATAAACTTTTTCTACATTATATTAAAATCATTGTATTATTATCTTTCTAACTAAAAACATAAGTTTTTTCCAATCCACATTTCCATTAACAACCAAAAAAAAGTTATAAATTCCATCATAAAGCTAATTGATATGTTTGTCCATATGGACCAAGTTCATGAGTAACTAGCCATTCAATTTCAAACTCCACTTAATCCCTAATCATCATCTTCACCATAATAAACCTAAGTATTAGAACACTTGAAAATCTATCCTTCAAACTTTAGTCTTGAGTCTACTAACATATATATGTCAAATGAGAGGGATTGATAGGGATTCCCATTCCTGTTTTCAAAACTCGGTGTATATAATTATTATTAAAACATATTGAAAAAGTATCCTTCAAACTTCAATGTGGATCTTACTAGTATATGGATCTCACACGAGAAGAAGTTTAAGAGGGCCTCCACAATTATATTTTCAAAATTTCATCTTATATTTATGTGAAAAAGGTTAGACAAAAAACAAGGACTATTATATACTGTAATCTCTTTGTGAACCTTACATGATTCAAAAATGTCATTTTGACCAAAAAACATATTTACAATCTCTTCTCTTAAATTCCGGGTTGATAGGTTTGAGGAGTGGTATCAAAGGTAATTGTAGACTCCATTTGATATGTCCACATTACAAACCTTTATCAAGGTTCATCATCAAGATTTATTAATATATGTTTAACAACACATAAAGAGAAAACTAGGAAATTGATAATGTTGACTATATAACTAAGACCAAACCCAAACCCTGGAAATGTTAATCTAGATAACAAGGAAGTCTAAGTTGTGATTAAAACAAAAACCCTAAATTTCTATAATGATTCTAAACTTAGAATAGATTAAAAATCTAAATTAAATTTGTTAATATTAAATATTTTCTTAATGAATAAAATGTGAATTACTTAATCTATTTTTTATAAACTACAAAACTAAATGTAATATCTAATTCTAACCTAGAAATACTACAAATTTTTATATAAAAGACTAATTTAAGAGAATTTTTTAATAATTAGTGAGTTATTGACCATAACCTAGGAAATATTTATTGTAAAAAAGTAACCAAAATTATCATATCTCATTTACTCTAGTATAACCTAAAAGGCATAATTCTAATAAAAATTTAAAATTTAAAATTAATCTACAACTTAATCTTGTATTGCTATCTAATCTTTTTATAATAAAATTGAACGTGGATTTCATTAAAGAACACTGTAAATGAGGGGCATCTTTTAAGTTTAGCTATGGTAAAATAATGTATTTGTTTTATCAATTCATCTCTTTAATTATTTTCATATTCAAAGGTAAACTTTTTTTTTGTCCATTATAATTTATAGTTTATTGGAAATTGGAAATGAAAAGAAAGTCATTTCAAAGCAATAAGTGCATACCCCAAAGGAATAGTCATTGAGACTAGTCACAATAATAAGAGGGAGATATACCCCTCTAGGTGAAATGCACCATGAAAGACATGTTATCTTACTTATGTAATAACAAACTCTCCTCTCCCTATATATTGTTTTTAGTGCTTGTAGTTCCTATAATGTAATGAAATTGTACCCATAGAACCTATAATGGTTCAGTGTATCTATTCATGAACTAATCATGAACAAATCTATCTATCCATGGCATATGAAAGAATAGGTGAGTAGGTAGACTGTAGTAAGGGAGGGAGCACAAAGCAAGAACCAAAGTCAATACAAATTGAAATGGTTTACATCCAATGCATACATTACACGTTCTTATCCATGTGGCCTCCCTAATGTAGGGGTTATCCTCATAAAAGTAAATACGTTCTACACCCTTTTATAAATCCTAGAAATTGGAAATAAAAGAAAATAAAAAACCATTTCTGAGTCTCTCCAATATTGACATCTTATCCTAGCTATTTTACGGAAACACTTCAAATTCTCCAACAAATATCAAGTATTTTAAACTTTTAAATTTTTTTTTTTTTATGTACTATGGTTTATGGCTTTCAGATGCACACAAACTAATTGTAAACAAGAAATAAAAAGAAAAGCATTTCCACCACCTAAATGTTTTAGGAGCAACAACTATTTATTCAACCTCTTGGAGCCCACACGAGATTACTATAATACACACTCAATTATTGTGCGGAAACCTATAATTCACATCTTTATGGACCTCACATGATTCACATTGGAAACTGTTGGGGCATCTTCCTCCATTCATGTCATGGAGCAAGATCTCATGCAAATAGGGAGACACGTGCGCGGATACAACATTATCATTATTTTAGCTAATGCAAGTCCATACATATATAAAGCAGTCTCTACTCTCCCGGTCCCTGGAGGATATAGTTGATTGAACTTAGATAAGGGACAAATATGCCGGCGCGGTGAAAAATTCGATTGTTAGGTCATTGATAAAATAAGGCATTGGAATATGGGACAGCCTTTGAATAGAGGATTGATTTCACCAGCGATGGCAGCTCTATTGGTCAAGTGTGATTGGGCCTACCTAAAATAAAAACCCCATAATGTAATACCTAATGCTTTCAAGAAGCAACTTTTTTTATCAACCCTAAATTCAACAGTTATTTTTAGAATTGAATCATGTCCTACCCAGATGCTCAATTCGAAGTGATCAAACAAAAGCCATAATTTTAGGTGGATTATGGATAGTCCCTCCAATGTATATCGAGTTTATCACCCAATTCGAAGTGATCAAACAAAAGCCTCAATTTTAGGTGGATTATGGGTAGTCCATCCAATCTATATCGAGTTTATAAGCCCTATCAAAAAGGTCAAGTATTTATTAGTCCACTATAAGGAAGAACTTAAAATTCTCCAACAAATATCACTACAAGTTGGGTGTTTAGTGTCTACCATAGTCAACAAGGAAGACGAATCATAAACAAATGTTTGGGAGGTTTGCTACAATGAGGATGTTGAAATCATGTTCTTTGCTAACTCACTACACTCCTAGTCCCTCATTCATGAACGTCTATCAAGGGATTCCCTTGTTTAGATATATTGGTAGACAATTTTTCCTTCTTGTTGCCATTATTAGAAGGATGACATGAAAACAGAGGGGTCGAAGTCTACAACATTTACAGTGTCGGTTGCTAAATATTAAAATCCTTTCAACCTTTGGATTTCATTAAGGAAATTGGAATAATTCAAACACTTGTATTCAAATATTTTTCCTTCTTTCAACCTAATCTTTACAATTCACGGCAGATAAAGAGCATTGACAAATTTGGAATTCAACTACTAGGATATTTTTGCTTGCTCCTCCGCCCAAACGAAGTTGTGGCCCTAGCCTATGAAAAGTATACATTATTTTGGTTCTGATTTCATTTATATACTGGTTTTTTTAAGGTTACATCTATTGAGTATTCCATACTTGGTGTGGCGGAAGTGCGGTTGCATAATACATTACAAATTTCAAACAACATTTTGGATGGAGAAATTTTAAACCCTTATATTTATAGCACGAGAAGGAACTCCAACAAGCAACATATTTAACTTTTCTCCACATATAAAATGTTACACAAGTACAAAATGTTGTACATACCTGTAAATCCACGACAACCAAGTCGACAGCTTAGCTTTGCAAAATCTTCTGGAGGAAATAGAAATTAGGGAGACATTGAAGCACGGAATTGGAGAGTTGAGAGTCTAAGTCCCAACCTCCGATTGTCCTATACTTGTAAACCCATGATAATTTTTTTTTCTCCCACAGACTTTGCCAATCTCTTTAAGTTCGAGGAAGCTCAATCCATCCTACCAAACGTTATACCTTTGCTTCTCTTGCTCCCACCTGTGACAGAGGTGGCACCTTCGAGTTGTCCACCACAGAAGACGCCAAGGAATTAGAATGCACAATCATTTCCTTCTACAGAAAGGCGATTGAAAGCAACTCCATCTCAATTTCCCAATATCCCAGGGCTCCTGAGTTAGTTTACCTTGCCAGAGGTAGGAAAATACATGTTTGTGTATTTCACATGATTACAAAAAAAATCATTTTATAATTGCTTCTACATAACATAGATATATATGTGCAGTTGAGGGAAAACTAGGTATTGTTTTCCTGAGGTGTCCAGAGACTTTCAGAGATCATTCTTTGTTTTGAGGGTTCTCAGGGCGTAGATCAGAGAGCCCACGGGAGGAAGAGAAAGAAGAAGAAGAGGACTCAAGTCAAAAGGTGAGGCGAGTGAGGAGGGGAGATGTAATAGCTATATTTGCAAGAGCATCCCACTGGTGGTATAATAATGGAAACAAGCCTCTCCAAATCATAGCCATTGCTGACACAACCAAGCCTCATAATCAGCTCGGGTGCAGGAGTTACCGCGTAAGCATCTCGACAATTTAAGTAATGATAATCTTCAATTAGGTATATGACAAATTCTTTCGTTTCTTTTAGAGCTAACTATATGCATATTGTACAACCCTTCTCTCTGGTTGGCACTTTGTTTCAGTTTCCTTTGTCTCTGCTGCCTAACCATCTTCCTCCGATGAGACAGGAAGACTAAGCAACCTAGGTGGACCGTGGGAGACTGGGAGTGTTGATTCAAATGATTCTGACCCCAGTAAATGAATGGAAATTGGAATAAATTTTGGAATTCTGGACTAATTAGTATAGGATATGATTCATGAACACAAACAAAGGGCGACGTGATGTTAGCCAGCTACCAAAGATCTATCATCCCATCCCAGTCTTGTGGTGGTCATATAAATGTTTGGCACTAGGTGAAACCCCGGCATGGCAACTTACAGAACCATGGACCAGGTTAGGTCCAAATCCGACAAAGATGCTCAATGCATTGTAAATTACAACTTGTAAGTTGTAACCCAAAAAACAACACCATTACGTTTTCCTTACAGAGCCTTGACAGTGGAGGGTTGTCAAATCAATTCACCATCCATAGATATGACGCATATGAACATTTAATTTCACATCATATACTCAAATACTCAAGTGACTTATAAGTTGTGAGATCACGTGACTCGGTGAACAAGAAAATGCAAGATGAAAAACCGAGTTGGCAGGCTGGCATTCTCTCATACCAAGATTTAATGAACTTGGTGAATCAGTAAGGCATTCCAATGCCATTAAATGATTTAAAAGTGAACATCGAATCACGAGTCACACTCCCGAATCATTGAGTTGAACTTGGCATTGGACAACCAAGTGGCTCACTGTGGTCCGTGCCCAGTGGGACCAAGATCCTCATCCATGGTCTAACTATTCGAGGGCACTTGGGAAAAGCCTTGACTCTTCCACAATCCACTAAATCGCCAATAACCCCCCTGGATGAGCAAATTTTGTAGCTGCCCTTCTGTTGCAAATTTACCCATACTTACTCAATTTCTTTATTGACAGGCTAGAAATGAAACTAAATTCTTTTTACATGGTAAAATTCTTTGTGGCCTTCTCTGGAGGCTAAAATGGCCTTTGAAGGACTCCGAAGGCTTCAAATTTGAAAGCCTGCGAGTCGCCTTCCCTCTTCCCTCCTTCCTTTTAATGAAACACCAAATTAATATTTTACGTTTTCCTTTGGAATTATTGGAAGCTTCTTCCACGAGCGTGATAAATTATTGGTCATTTGACCACCTTTACAATAGCCTCAAATCCAAACTTCAAAGTGAAAAAGAGGGAATTCCAATTCGCCTCGTGCTGCCATTGACTGTATGGTCATGACGTTGGCCACACTTTAAAATAGACGGTCGTAAACATATTAATACCAACAAGTCCATCAGAAGTTTTAACATCTTGCCACTATTACTCCTTTGAGTTCTGGTACAAACAGCATTCAAAGCACTCTGCCTATTTGGGTAGAGGCCCACACACTGAAAGTTTCCACGAAGAAGGGGCTCTAACAACATATGATATATATGTAGTCAATCCCTCAAACAGGGCATCCCACTGGAAGGATATAACTCTCTCAGGGCTTTCATTAAGAAGAAATACAAGGCTCCCAATTCTACCAGTTCGTATTATATTCTGCTTCTTTGCATCTATACAGATCACAGAGATAGTTTTGGAAAGCTGTCAAATATGAAGGTAGGCCGCTACGCTTTGCTCTCTTCAAGCAGAATCAATGGTTTGAGATTCCGTTTGTTATGAATTATCAAGCCCTCTTTCTGATAATGATGAGCCTGTATTTGCAGAAAAAGGTGCTGAAATTAGTGATCGAGGACGAGAAAAAGCAAGAGAAGGCGATTGCAGGTGTTGAAGGTAAATATCAATAAACTCTCTCCGTTACGACTTCTCATTTCAATGAATTGGGTTTTTTGAGTAGTGAAAATATATTTGATTGCAGGGGTAGGGTCCGTTTCAGTGGATATGAAGGAGAAAAAGATAACTGTAATTGGGGAAGCAGATCCTGTTTTTCTCACAGTAAAACTCAGGAAATTTGGATTCACAGAGCTGCTGAGCGTGAGTCCTGCGAAAGAAGAGAAAAAGACAGAGGGCGAGAAGAAAAATGGTGCTAAAAAGGAGGAAAAGATGGTGGAGCCTCCAACAGTTATGTATGTGAATCCAGGTAGCTACGCGCCTTACCCATATTGTGTTGTTACAGAGGAATATAATCCCAATACCTGTACTATCTGTTAATCAATTTTGAGCACCTCTTCTCAGTATCTTCCCCAACAGCAGAGAAGCTATGTTCTCTGTGCTTGTAACGTTATACACATATTTTTGTTCTCACAAGGTCAGGCTTTGGCCTTTAGAACAGGAAATGAGTGACACTGTTCATGCAAGTTTATGATTTAATTAATTGACAAGAGAGCCTTGGAACAGATAATTCTGCAAGTTTATGTAATTTGTTAAATTAATAGACAATACATCTTTTGAGGCTAATTCTTACAAGTATTCCTCCCTCAAATATGTAATTAACACCTATTTTTATTCATCCTTTAGTAGTAATTAACACCTATTTTTATTCATCCTTTAGTATTAAAGTTGTCATTTTTTCAAAATGACGATTAGAAAATCAAAAGGCTTCATGTTGCAACTTCACGTAAACTCCTTGCATCTCATTATCTTTATTCTCTGTTTTCCAGACATCCATATTTTTTTTTAAGAAAGTAAGGCATTTAGTTACAATCATGTTCATAAGATTGTAAGTGTTCTCAATTTTATGTTTTTTCTAATTATGGAACGGTTAGTAGTTTTTTGAATTTAAATTTCTTCAAAATTGTAATTGGAGCAAACTAATAGCATTAGCATATATATAAACTAAACTAATTTTCACTTTTTGTTTGTTTTAATTTATTGTTTTTAAATAGCAATTAGATGGTAATTATAATTATTTAAATTTCAAGAGGTTCACATAAATCCATTATTATTAAAAGTTCTAGTGTCAATCCCTTTAGAAATGAAGAAGAAATGAAGCGGTGTCTCTGATGAAGAAATGAATACATATGACGAGAATCATCTTGTAACAACAATGCACCAAAGTTCTACCGCCAATCCCTTTAGAAGGGCTTAATAATCCCAATGTTAATATTAAACAAATATACGACGAGAATCATCTTGTAACAACAATGCACCAAAGTTCTACTGCCAATCCCTTCAGAAGGGCCTAATAATTCCAATGTTAATATTAAACAAATTATACTTTGGAAGGAAGGACTACAACTCCATTATCAAGGGGTGATCTAAATCCAACAAGATAAACTCCTGAGTATGTGCCAAAGGTATTTCCAATGGAAGATACCCTTCTAAAGTAGTCCACATGCCTGAAACAACGACAAATCCGCAATACAAACTCCTTGATATTTCCAACTCCATATCGGATGGGAAGAATTGTCCCACCTAACTTTGTTGTCTTCCCATTGCCAATGAACAAATCCAGCTATTGATTTTTAAACTGCCAAAATACTCCTGAAGATAATAAAGCCCCCAATTTGAAACATAGAGGCTGAATAGATGATGATGCATAAGCCAAACCTACCATGCACACTGGCTAAATGTTGTGCTTACATAATCTAGTTCCTAAAGAGAACTTGTCAAGGTGTTGGACCCTTAAGACTAATAATATTTTTAAGGATCCATATTTTTCTTAAAGTGTAGAAACCTTGGTGAATCTTACCAATTCTTAAATTCTCAACCATAAAATGTTAGGTGATATTTTTCTACATAGATTTAAATTGCTAAGGATTTTATATAGTTTATGGACAACTTTCGCAATTTTTAGAGCAATTTTTTTTTATCCCATGGAATATAGGCGAATCAATTTTAAAAAAATAGAATTGATAAATATTTTTTTCGAAAAAAACGTCAAAAATTAGCCCATGGGCTAAATTTCTTCCTAAAAGTTTTGTTGCACAAGATATCGTATTGTCCACTTGGGAGCCAAAATACTACGTTGTGCTACCACATCAATCAAGCCTAAACCCCCCTCATCCTTGGGGAGCATGCAAACATCCCATGCAACTAGGGGAAGAACTCTACCACCGTCCATACTTTGAACAAATATAGGATATACAAATCTACTCAAGCCATCTAAACTATGCCCTACTGGGAACTCAACAAGACACCTATTGTACATGTCGAGCCTGAAGATTGCACCCAACAACCGTGAACTTCCATGCAAAGGGGATATCTTTATGATGCCATTCATGTAGCTTACTCTGCAGCCTTTGAAGGCACCAATCCCACATAAATACTAGAGATAAGCTCGTCCCAAACGAAATACCAAGATATTCTACAGTCACCCTTGGGTGGATATATGACCAAGCCTTAGAAATCAGAGTTAGGGGAAAGTCAACTCCAATCAACCAAAAGTAAGTTTTGTGAGGATTGGCAATGGCTCCAGAATCCTTGCAAAATGTGTCTAGACAAGACATATCCTTATCCATTGAATCTTGTTCAACATTAACAAAAGTAAAGGAGTAATTTGCAAAGTGATTATTGATAATCTTCGAAACATCTGGGAGAAAAATCCATCTAATTTGCCCAACAATCTGTGCTATGTCTAGTAAGTACCCCTAAAGAATCTACATTCAACACATACAAGTACAGTGTTAAGGGGAACCCCTATATAATAGAATGATGGAGAGATATCCAAGGGGATAGAGCCTTATTGACGGAACAAAGGATGAAGCATTGGATAAAATTGTGTTAACCATGCCAACACATTCTGAGCCAAACCCTAATCATTTCAACATATCTGTAATGAAGGACCAATCCACCCAATCATAGGCTTTATGAAAATCAAACTTGATCATCATACACTATTGGCATGTCTCCTTGGACCACTCCATAGCATCCCAAGTTGAAACTACCCCACCTAGAATGAATGTCCCCTACACAAAACATGTCTTCTTCTGTCGTGCAACATACCTAGCTACTACTTGCACCCTCATAGCCAAATCCTTAGCTATAATCTTGTATCATACATAGAGAAGGGTGATTGTATGCCATCCACCAACAGAATCATGAAACCCATTCTTGGGGATCAACTTAATCAGTCCCATATTAAGAGTCTTAGAAAGGAAACCAAAAGAAAACACTTCAATTGTTGGGCAATAGAAATCCTCTCCAATATTGTCCCACATGAAATTATAAAACTCATATGGTAGACCATCCAACCATGGATATTAACCATTCTTCATCGACATAATAGTTGGATAAAGCTCGTCCCATGTCAATATCTACTCTAATATGTTCTTGTCACCAGTAAAAACGTTGCAAGGAACAACTCTACAACAAACATCCCAAGCTGCCAAAACACCATCAAACAAGAGATAAAGTGCAAAGATAGCATGGAAGTGATCACTGAACATGCTATGAACATCAATTGCATCCTCGCCAAGGGATCCATCCCCTCTACAAAGCCTAAGGACCCTCTCCGCAAGGATTGGAGAAATGAGATATTTAAATTTTTAATGCCAGGCCTCCTCGACACCTTGCTCTATATACTACAACCACAAACTTGTGCTTGTTGTGGCATGCTTTGGATACTTGAATCTTGCTTACCTTATTGCATTGAGTACCTAGAAGATATTTCATGGGTTGCAACCTTCCTTTTTAGGAAATAAAAATAGAACTTGGATCCCTTATCACCCTCCATAATCCACTGTATCTATGAGCAGACCTTTGCTCCTTATGCAATATACTCCTCCTATCGTCTAATTTTCATGTCTAACTTGATTGCATCCACTTGAAAAGCAACATTATGGATGTCCTCTTCTATAAAGATACAAACTTCCTCTAGCTTTTGTCGAGCCTTTCATAGCTCCCTCCTCCTAGCTCCCTCCTCCTCTAATAGGTCATCATCTCGCCCAACCCCTCATGACTTAATAGTGCATCTAATAGGTCATCATCTCGCCTAACCCCTCATCGCATTGCCACCTACCACCACAAAATCCAACTTGGAAGCCCCACAAGGCAGGGAGAAAGGTTCATACCCTTTGAACAAAGTCTCAAAAATTAACCAAATATCGATGTGACAGGTTCAATTTAAAAACTAAAGTCGTATGGGCATGCCTATAAAGATCACTGGAATCATGCCTATAGATCACTAAACATTTTAAAATTTTCATTATGAAGATTCATGTTTATCAACGTCTAAACTTTTTTAAAAATTAGTTATAATTTTATTTTTTGTTTGTTTGTAATGGTGGGTGATATCAATTTCGAATTTTATTCCTATGATGATGAGTTAAAAATGCATTTAGAGAAGATTGTGATTCAACTTTATGTTAATATAATATTCACTTATTATAATGTAGTGGGATAAGATTATGTTGGGATCCTACTTGGATGTTTGTGATCAATAAATAATGAGTCAACATTAATATATTATATATTAATATACTAATAATAATAACTATAATGTATTGTGAGAAGATTCTGTTGGGATGCTCTTAGATACATTAAAGTGAGATACATTCTCAATGTGGTATAATCATTAAATATATATATTAATGTGTGTTTATTGACGATATGCTTTAGAATCAGCTTTTTACTTTTAATTCTGTACGACTATAATCTTCTCTACAATTGTTATGTATTGTTTTTTTTTCAGAGGAAAAAATACCAGTCTTTGATATTCATAGAATCAAAAAGACATATTATACATGCTTTGACAGCCCGGACAGACCACAACTATTCGTCGGTCATCTGATATTCATCATCACTTACAACCAAAACAGGTGAGATCCACCACATCAACCTGTTCAAATATCATACAATACATAGCAGCAACATACAATCAGCAAAGCATATAGTCAAAACAGCCGCAATCAAAAGCATGAAGAAAAAATACTAAGTCTGTATGATTACAGACTTATTCATCATTCCTGAAAAATTCAGGTCAGATATTCCTTCAATCAATGTGTCCTTTAAACATGTTCGCCCAGGAAATCAAATCAGCCAG
>LPNX010099115.1:145980-203776 GCA_001517045.1 Pseudotsuga menziesii
AGTAGGCTCAGCCCTTCAATAACCAAAATGAAAAGTAAAGGCGACAAGGGGTAGCCCTGTCTAATGCCCCTGGATGCCGGGAAGAAGGAAGAGGGAGCCCCATTGACAATGACAGCAAAATTAGCGGAAGTAATGCATCCCATAATCCAGTTTACCCCCACAAGAGGCACCCCAATCTGTAAAAGTAGCATCCTGATGTAAGTCCAATTGACTCTGTCAAAAGCTTTGGTAAGGTCCAGCTTCAGAATAAGAGCAGATTTTTTCAAGAGTTTAACAGAGTGAAGAACCTCTTGAGTGATGGCTACAGGTCCATGGATAAGACGATTCTTTAGAAATCCAAACTGCTGAGGCGAGATGAAAGAGTCCAGGAAAGGTTTTATTCTCATGGCAGCCACTTTTGAGATCAGTTTATAACACAAGTTGCACAAAGAAATGGGTCGGAAGTCGCCAAAGTTAATGGGATGATCAGATTTAGGTATGAGAGCAATGAAAGTGGAGTTAATGGAAGAAGGGACCCTTCCCAAGACACGAGAAGTTTCCACAAGATTCACCAGAGCAGGACCCAGGAGATCAATAAAGCACAGATAAAACTCAACAGTCCACCCATCTGGTCCCGGTGCCTTTTCCTTTTTGAAAGTCTTAAGAGCTGCCTCAATCTCAGAGAGAGATACAGGATCATTAAAGGCACTACGATCGTCCTCATTGAGATATGAGGGAAAGAGTCTGAGAACTCTCAGTTGGGCAGAAAGATCGGACATACCATCATCAGCAAAAATCCCTTTAAAATGTCTGACCCCCAGATCCTTTAGACCCTTATCCTCCGAAATCCAATTACCCTCATCATCCTGTAGAGCCCAGATGGCATTCTGGTTCTTTCTAGCAGAGGCTACAGCATGAAAAAACTTGGTATTGGCATCCCCCAGATTAGCCCATGTAATCCTGCTCTGCAGTCTGGCAGAGTTGACTTCATGAAGGTGTATTCTATTTATTTCAGCTCTGATCTCATTTAATCTGTTCTGGCCATCCCGATGGAAGATCGCAGATTGAGTTGAGTTAAGGAGAGCATTCATCTCTTCTTCCAGAAGAGTCAATGAGGCCTTCATATTCAACGTTTCATTCTTAGTCCACAGTTTAACCTTATCCTTAATGGTACTTAGCTGTGAATAGAATAAGTGCATTGACTCCAGTGAATTATCAAGTGGAGGATCAGACCAAGAGTGACGAATCATTTCACAAAATCCCTTATATTCCAACCAAGTATGATTGAATTTATATGGATATCTGCTCTGACTCTGAGACTCTCCCCATTCGAGCAGAATAGGAAAGTGATCAGAGATAGAAACACGGTGAGTCCACACCCGGTGTCTGGGGAGAATGCCAATAAGTTGTTCAGCCAGAAGAAACCGATCCAATCTTTTAGAAATGCCCTCCTCATCCGATCTACCATTCCGCCATGTAGGCCCGGCACATGGAGGAGCGATGTCAACCAGGTGATGGGCCGAGAGTAGGGAGGAAATAGTAGGTCCCAGAGGGTCCTGGAGAGCCTTATTACCCCAAATTTCAGAGGCACTGAGTGTAAAGTTCAGATCTCCAGCCAGAATCAGGTTCGGGAAAGAGAGAAGACCACCCTCCGCAACAGAGTGCCAAAAAGAGTCTCGGTGAAGGTAGGGGCCGTAGACATTTAGAATGGAGAAGGGCATATGATCCCCCCGCACAGACACCTTGAGTAAAATACCAGTAAGGGTATGAAAGGCTTTGCATCTAATCACATGAGGATTCCAGCCTGAGAGAATACCACCAGAAAGTCCCGACGAATCAAGGGCACAAAATTCCCATCCCGGACAAAGCCTGGAGAAGGCAAAAAGTGCCGGGTAAGAACTGGTCATAGTTTCCTGTAACAAGATCACATCCGGGGAGAGAGACCCGAACAAATTACGAAGGCTTTTCTGCTTGGCTGAGCCTCCTAACCCACGAACATTCATGGATAGTATCCGCATCAAGTAACCGGGTGGGAAGGGGTCGATGCTCTAAGAACCCCATTACTTGTAGAAACATTCTGACGAGCAGCATTTTTCAAGCGAGTGGAGACAGGAGTGTGAGGAGCGGGGGCAAGAGACTCCGGGTGATTCGACCTGGGTAATTTTTTTTTGTTTTTTCTCCTAACAGTAACATTGTCGAATCTGATAGAGTCTAAGGGAAGGACTGAAGGGGTGAGAGGGGATTTATCGGAGAAGATGTTCAGCGTCTTAAGAAGAGACGGGTCAGTGAAAGACGGGGCATCCGTAGGACTAGAAGGGGAGGAAGCAGAAGGTATAAGAGGTGGGAAGTCCGCCTTGGAGAATAGGGGAACAGCTTTTTCCAGCGAGCCAGAAACAATCCCATCACATATCGAGGGTTCAAGAGGAGAAGTGCTCGAGGAGGGAAGGTGAGGAGGCACGGCAGATAAGTCCTTTCCAAGCCTGGGAGAAAGAGTATCAAGGGTGGGCAAAGAAGAATCAGGACAAACCGAAGAAAGGTCAGCATTCTCCCCATCCCCACCCTGGGTCAAAGATGGCAGGCCTGAATGTTCAGGAAAAGGTAAAACAGGACCATCAACAGCAGAAGGCTGACAAGGAGAGGTGATAATCGGCAAAGATACATCAGAACCCTCACAAATAGGAGGGATAACAGGTTCAACAACGACGGAGGATAGATCAGGTTCCACGAGGGTTTCGTGTGAGGGCCCACATGACCCCACAAGATTAGTGTTCCAGACCGAGCACGGGTCCACATCAACCCCAACACCAGGACACAGAGTGGGAGAGCACGGGTCAATTGTCGCTTTAGTCGCACCACCCAGCGCAAAAGAATCCAAGTATGCAATCTCAGAGCTATATGCGTCATCAAATAAGGCACAAGCATCATTTACATTATCACATGCAGAGATAGGAAGAAAAGATGCACGTCTAACCTTATCAGAAGCAGGAGTCGAAAGGGGTGTTGCAGGTTCTTCAAAATGAGCGCTAGAACCCGAAGAAGGAGAAGATCGACGCAGGCTAGGACAGTTCTTTCGCAAGTGACCCGTACTCCTGCAACAGGAGCACCGGAAAGGAACACCCTGAAAATCGATGCGTTGGGGGATGATCTTTCCATCACAGTGAATATCAACGACTGCCGGTAAACCACAAGAAATATCAATTTCCACCAGTATCCTGGCAATCCGCTTATCGAAGACGTTCATGAAGTCCTCGTCAATGGCAATGAAGCGGCCAATCGTGTCACCCAGTCCCGAAAGAATAGCACGGTTCCATAAAGGGAAGGGCAGACCCGGCAGAAGAGCCCAGAGATGACGTTTCTTAATACGTTCCCTCGCCGGGTCGAAATGAACGTGCCATCTGTCCAAGACCAACGAACCCCTGTCAATCCTCCAAGGCTGATCAAGAATGGATGTTGCATGCCCATCTTCCAAGAAGACGAATACTATCCATCCTCTGACTAAAAGGCTGATAGTAGGCACATAGTTAATAATCGGCTTCCAGTGCTCGGTCGCCCAGGCAATCCACTGTTTCTTGTCCAGGGAGGCATATTCGAGCCGCCCAATGAGGGCCCGTGAACACAGTGCCGAAACCCTGTCAAGATAAACATCCCTACCAACCACAAAATTGAGTTTACCCTCCCGAGCTTTGAGAGCAATCTTCTTTTGTTGCCTCCGAAACCTGTCAGAGTCCCGGCCGCTATTACCCATCGACGGCCGTTCCATATATACCGGAGGGGTGGCACAGATAAAACCCTAAGGGTTAAAAGCAAACCGCGGTCAAATAATGGAACCCGAAAGATAAGTCCACCGCGCAGAACCCCACACAAAGGAGAATGTAAATAAGATCCAAAATGAGACACCCAAATAGAATAGAGCCTGGAGGGTGAAAGCCCCGTTCCAAAAAAAAACCCCGACACCACTCAGGAATGGCATGAAAAAGACAGAAGAAAGTCTAAAAACAGACAAAGGCAATCACGTGGAGGCAGCACACGTGCCTAAAAACCAGTACCCACAAAAACACGGATACAGAAACCCTCACATATGACAAACATGCGAACATTGGCAGCCTCGACGTAGATAGTCAAGTACAATAGCAGCCAGATCCTAGCATGAGCAGCAGAAGCTTCTAGAGGTATAAAACAGCAATGGTGGCCAAAAAAACATCCAAAGCAACCCTACATGAGCGAAAAACCAGAGAATAAAAAACTGCCAATTGCCTTAAACCCCGAAAATTAAACTTCCCACTTGTTTATGCTGGTTGGTACTAGTCCTCAGCAATGAGGATGGACTCCAGCCGGCAGTTGGACAGGGTAGTGAGAGCCGTTGCTCAAAAAAACAAGATAAATGCTACAAATGCCAGAATGCAAGCCAGGGTGGCAAGAAAACAAGGCAGACGTAAGATGCCGACCCGGTAAGCAAGATAAGCCAGACCCATGACACCCACCCAGATAGAAACCTCCAGAAATCGCATAAAGAGAAACCAACCTAACCAAGTAACGGCCATATCCAAGAATACCTTAATGCCAGTGCCCTGACCCGAGACGAGAGCTCCGGATTACCCCGCATATAGCACAGAGAACGCCATGGAAACCCTCGAACGCCAACATACCCTAAACCTCTCTTCAAGTCATTGCAATTGTCATTATATATTTAAGTATTATGTATTGTTTAGACTTTAATACTTAAATATATTCTTTCCCATTGAAATCAAAGATAAGTGGTCAAATATATTAGTTTTGCAGGTTTGACCACCAATTTTGAAATCTAAAGAATATATTGTCATAATTCATAGTATAATGAACATGTTAGAGTAGACCATGGAGGAGAAATGTATGCTAGCTTTGATGTTGGTTTTGCATGAAGTGGGCATCATAACATCGATATAACAATGAGTTATATGTCTAATCACACCCTTAAACATTATATCAATACTTTGTTCAACAATTTCAATATTTAGTCCATCCACAATTTAACCAAGTTTATATATTAATCGAGAGTAAACATGGTATAAAATAAAGTAGTATTTATCTCATCAATAATGCACAATACATATAATACAAATATATCTGTATAGTTGAATATCAAGTTGTACGTCTTAACACTTTATTAATGAGAATAGTGTTTATACTCTACAATACGGGAGGGCAGCTACATGCATGTTTCTTTTTTACAACTAGTATGAAAAAATTAAAGCAAACGAGCCTCATGCCAATGCCCAATATTTTTGTGCCAACCAACCCCTAAAGGTATTGCATGCCCACCTGCATTTCTTATTTACAACACCGCCTTTTACCCAACTAACTCAATTTCCTTCATTGTACATAACCCATAACTTTGCACAATCGCATAGCTACCTTTGGACTTCCCTGCCAAGCTTGAATGAATGCCTTAGCCACGCTAAAGCCTCATTAGTTATACAAGTCTTGCCAACTCTTGGAAATCCCCTCCAAGTGTAAGTAGCGATGTGCATCTGCAAGCTGACCATATAGCTTTGCTTTCCAAAATCCAACTCTCATAGTGTCATGTCCACTTTGCCACACGATTGCGATTGCAAGCTTGTGCAACACCCAATTTTCCACAAGTGTGCCTGTCATGTCCATGCTTGTCGCAAGCTCATAAGGTCAAGCGTGTTTGTTGCATCCACACTCATCACAAGTGTGCTCGACAAGTCTGCTCATCGCGTCATGCCCATCATAAGCATGCCCAACAAGTGTACTCATCACATCACATCCATCTCATTCTACTGCAATGCTTCCTTTGATAGGTGTGCCTGTTGCATCACGCTTGTCGCAAGTGCCTCTGGCAGACTAAGCCTAAGTGCGCCCACTTGGTTCACTCAGCCAATATGCCAATTAACTTATCATGTCCAAATCATCTATAAGCCATCAATTTATCGTACCACTTTGTCCATCATACTTTGCACATGTCCATGGACGAAATTGCCCACAAAACCCTTCCTTAAATCACAAATCACCTCTTAATCTATCCCATCCATGTGAGTTGCAACCATCCAAGGTATGCCACACCTTGGCTTTGGGTAAGGACACTCATCATCCATGGTGTGTCTTACATGGTATGCCTTACCAACAAGTCAAGGCACCCATAACTAACTCATCTAATCCACTTGTTGTCTTCATACTCGTTCGTCCCAAAAAGTGACCACCGTGATGATTGTGCAATGAAGGTGCTCGAAGCATCATATGGCCTTACCCCTGTCTTATCCCAAACAAAATTGAAAAAGCCTTTAAAGTACGTCTTTGTTTGCTTTGACAATATCTCACCTTCCCTCCCTCCTTTTAATGAAACACCAAATTCATATTTTACGTTTTCCTGTCGAATTATTGGAAGCTTCTTCGACGACATATGATAAATTATTGGTCATTTGACCACCTTTACAATAGCCTCATATCCAAACTGAAAAAGGCGAAATGCCAATTCGCCTCGTGCTGCCATTGACTGTATAGTCTCTAGAGCTTTAATGTCCCAGGCATGACGTTGGCCACACTTTAAAATGGACGGTCGTAAACATATTAATACCAACAACTCCATCAGAAGTTTTAAAATCTTGCCACTGTTACTCCTTGACTTCTGGTAAAAATAGCATTCAAAGCACGCTGCCTATTTGGGTAGAGGCCCACACACTGAAAGTTTCCACGAAGAAGGGGCTCTAACAACATATTATATATATGTGTAGTCAATACCTCAAACAAGGCATCCCACTGGAAGGATATAACTCTCTCAGGGTTTTCATTAAGAAGAAATACAAGGCTCCCAATTCTACCAGTTTGTATTATATTCTGCTTCTTTGCTTCTATACAGATCACAGAAATTGTTTTGGAAAGCTGTCAAATATGAAGGCAGGCCGCTACCCTTTGCTCTCTTCAAGCAGAATCAATGGTTTTGAGATTCCGTATGTTATGAATTGTTAAACCCTCATCCTGATAATGATGACCCTGTATTTGCAGAAAATGGTGCTGAAATTAGTGATTGAGGACGAGAAAAGCAAGAGAAGGGCTATGAAGGCGATTGCAGGTGTTGAAGGTAAATATCAATAAACTTTCTCCATTACAACTTCTCGTTTCAATGAATTGGGGTTTTCTTGAGTAATGAAAATATATTTGATTGCAGGGGTAGAGTCCGTTTCAGTGGATATGAAAGAGAAAAAGATAACTGTAATTGGGGAAGCAGATCCTGTCTTTCTAACAGTAAAACTCAGGAAATTTGGATTCACAGAGCTGCTGAGCGTGGGTCCTGCGAAAGAAGAGAAAAAGACAGAGGGCGAGAAGAAAGAAGGAGCTAAAAAGGAGGAAAAGATGGTGGAGCCTCCAACAGTTATGTATGTGAATCCAAGTAGCTACGCGCCTTACCCATATAGTGTTGTTACAGAGGAATATAATCCCAATACCTGTACTATCTGTTAATCAATTCTGAGCACCTCTCTTCTCAGTATTTCCCCATTTCCCCATTTGCAGTTTCTCTGTGCTTGTAACGTTATACAAATACATTTGTTGTTCTCACAACGTCAGGAGGATAGGCCTTCAAGGTCAGGCTTTGGGCTTTAAAACAGGAGATGAGTGACACAGTTCATATGAGCCTTTCTTATGGCCTGGGAACAGAGAATTTTGCAAGTTTATGTATATTTTTAAATCAATTGACAAGAGAACCTTCGAACAGATAATTATGCAAGTTTATGCAATTTGTTAAATTAATAGACAATACATCTATTGAGGCTAATTCTTACAAGTATTCCTCTCTCAAATATGTAATTAACCTTGTTGCCACGGTACTTGGGTACGCCATTTTTTGAAATAAGGTACTTGGCTAAGTTAAGGTACAGTTAAGTTACTGTATTTTATATATATATAATTTTCAAGTTTATAAATTATATTATGTATTAATATTTATTATTAAGTTTTTATTGTACTGTATTTTATATATATATAATTTTCAAGTTTATAAATTATATTATGTATTAATATTTATTATTAAGTTTTTATTGTTCAGTCTTAATTGATCAACAAGTAAACAATAAATTACAATACTTTCTTAAATATATGGTTGTTATGAATATAACAGATTTGAAATACTTTTTTAATAGATTGTTGTTATGAACAAATCAATGAACTATTTTAATAGGGAACAATATGATCAATCTCAAAATATAATATGAGTGCTTTAAAAAAAGGATAGTCACAAAGTAAATTTGGAAAATACTAGATAGCATGAGAATCTGAGATAAAACATAACTTTTATAAATATGAATTTGGTCTTATGGAGTTTGAGTTTCAACTTTTAACTTACTTGCATATAAGCATGGAAAAGTAAGTAATATTAAGATGCATTCATAGTATTTTGAAGGAATGAACTCTTATGGTAACCTTCAATACCAAATGACTTACTTTCCTGCCCCAATTTAAAGTCAAGAAATTAGTTTTTATTCACTCCATATTAAGTAGATGAAGATGGAACAATTAAAATAGAGAACTCAATAAGCATTCATGCCCAAATTGATGATACAAAATGAATATAAATTTATAAAACAAACTAGAGAGTTGTGGTAAGCACACATGTAGTACTCTATGGGATTCCAAATGGGTCACTGAATCACTAGCCATGCATGGTAAATAACACGAGTTTTACTTGAAATAAATATGTTGATGCTAAAACAAAACACTAAGCTGATGTGCAATAAGTCAATCAACCACACACTATTGTGCCAAACACAAGCTAGCTATTGGTCAGCTATAATGGAAGTTGAAGTATACTTTGTTTCTTGTTTAAATGGGGCTATTATCATTTCTTAAATGATAAATCATAAGGACTCATCCTTGAACTGTGCTCACCAATGCAACCCATGGCCTCCAAACTTCAACGCTGCTACCAAGAATAAAAGAAAATGGTTGAGGCTTGAGCTCTTAGTAAGCTTCAAGGCTTTGGTTTAAGTCTTTGGGAGAGGGCCCCACCATACCCTTCCTTCTCTTCACTTCAAAACTTAAAAAAATAAATAGATTTTGATGTTTGCAGGTTGATATTTATGGGCTGGAAGTGCCCCTGAAGTACCCAAAATCAAGGCACTTTGCATTTTTTAGAGTGCCGAAATACCCTGGAAGTACCCAAAATATGGGTACTTTGCCTTTTTGGAGTACCAGTACCTGACTGAACAGTGCAAAGTACCGGGTACTTGGGCAAGGTATCGGATACTTCTTGGGTATTTCCAGGAGTACCCGTTCCCGTACTGGGTACGACGGTACAGGTACCCAGTACTAGTACGCGTCCCCGACCCCAGGTATGGGTACCCATGCTACTTAGAGAATTAACGACTATATTTTTCCTCCTTTGTATTATATTGTTGTTTTTTTCAAAATGCCTATTAAAAAATCAAAAGGCCACATGTTGCAACTTCACATAAACTCCTTGCATCTCATTATCTTTATTCTCTGTTTCTAGACTTCCATAATTTTTTTTAAGAAAGTAAGGCATTTGGTTACAATCATGTTCATAAGATTGCAAGTGTTCTCAACTTTATGGTTTTATAATTATGTTTTTATAATTATAGGAGGCCGAGTAGTTGTTTGAATTTAAATTTCTTCAAAATTGTATTGAGATCAAACTAATTATATATATATATATATAACTAATTTTCACTTCTAGTTGGTTTCAATTTATTGTTTTAAAATAATAATTAGATCATAATTATACTTATTTAAATTTTTATTATGTTCACATTAATATAGTATTATCAAAAACCAATTTTATTAATAATCAAACATCTCACATCTAATTAAAATTATTAAAGAACCAATTCTCTTAATAATCACACATCTCACATTTAATTATAACCATTAATTTCATAAATCAATAAATGAAAATTAACATTAAAATGTTTCTCCAATACAATTGTGCTACACACTTTTAGTATATAAAATTAAGAATGTTAATTCTGGTAATAATCAAACATCTCACATTTAATTAAAACTACTAATTTCATAAATCAAAAAATAAAAATTGATATTAAAATGTTTCTCCAAAACAATGGTACTACAAACTATTCCATATATGAAATTAAGGAGGTTAATTCTTACTGGAATGCTTTTAATTAAAGTGCACCTTTTTCGCTGAACCATTTATGTTTCTTGGTTGCTTATGCATGCCCATCTTGGCTTCGAATTTCACCATGCTTATCTTCATATCAATGCATATTTAGATAGCTTCAAACCTCCATTTACATGCTGCCACTTTATTTGTTGTGGCGTGTCTTTAGATTTCATGTATTTTGTTTAATATGTTTTTATTTATTTATTTATTATGTTTTTTAATATATATTTTTAAACCTATTTTGTTTTTTAAATATATATAAATATATTTTAATTTAATAATTATTTAATTATATTAATTTAAAACATTATAAATTTGTTTACTATTTTTTATTAAATTTAAAAACATAATATAAAACAATTAAATAATTTCAAATCTTTAAAATTGAGAGTATTATTTACTTCCACACTAATATTTTATTACACTTCCAAATATTGGACTGTACTTTATTGGAATCTTGCTATTAGCACTTGGTAGCCCTTGCTATATATTCTGACTTAGTGACCTTTGTTAGTATTCAATTATATAAACTATATAAAGTATTCAATTATATAAATTCATAAATTTATATAAAGTAGTCAATTATATAAGCTTATAAAGTATTGAAGAGAATATTCAATTTTATGTTACATTAATTATGGTTAATGATTTAATTAATATTTATATATAAAAAATAATAATATATATATTTTTAAGAGAAAAATAGCAGTTCCTTGTTATTCATCAGAATTAAAGGTAATTTGGTTACACCACAAGATGGGCATTGCAAAAAGGCAAGTCCACAACAAGTGATCAGTGCCCAGCCTCATATCCTCATAACAGTACATCAAGAAACATAGTGAGAGTATCTTCCCATCAGTGGAGATACAAACCAAAAAACCGTCGACCAATCACCATCCAGTACCACCAAAATACTAAGAATGCAAGTCAAGGTAGTATGGCTGATCCAAGGAGGCACTTTTGGAATGTCATGCACTAAAGGAGAGAGGACAAGTCCACCTCTGACACCCAAACGATGTATCAAATAATCTTGTCATACTCAAGAAACATCAAAGATGTGCTAAATGGAGTAGGCATGTACAAAGCTAATATAGCTGGATCGAACCATTCCCAATACATTCACCCTCAGTGAATTCAAAATAAAGAAGAAGGCTAGAAGCCAATGAAAGTGCCTCCTTTGATAAGCCATCCGCCTTCACATTGTATTCTCTGTATACATGGCAAGAGTCGAGATGGAGAAAGGAAGATTCCAATTCTATGATATTTTGGCACCAGCCATCTAGATTGAGAGCAGAGAGGGTAGCACGCCTATTGAACAAGTTAATAATGGCTGTAGAGTCGCCTCAAATATGAAGACAAGGCAAGACAATTTTTTTTAAAATAGCCAATAGTACCCACAGTGCAAACAGTTCTGATCTAGTGTTGGTGCTCTGACCACATCCCATTTTCATGCAAAAAAAAATTGTCCTGGCTGATGAGAAGGTGTACACTAATGCCTCCAATCATATTTGTTGAAGCCCCGAAAAAAAAACCAGTAGGAAAATCAAAGACAGGAGCTTTCCCTGTAACTCTCCTTTTGAGCCTCGGATGGGCAGTCCCAGGATGTAACTATAGCTATTCCAGAATGTTATGTACAATGAAGTTTATATCAGGTTTGTGATCATAAACAATGATCCTATATCTGGTAAGCCATATTTTCCATGCCATGAGGAGAAGAAGGTACATTAACTTATTTTCACAACTAAACCAATTATCCAGATTTTGCAAATATGTGGACTCATTCCAAATAATAGAATGATGAAGCACAGTGCTGAGACAACATATCACATTTTGTGTAAACAAGCAATTTGTGAAAAGATGTTTGACAGACTCAACTTCACATTTGCACAAGCTGCAACGATTGGGTCCTATCCAACCCTTTTTTATTAAATTATCCCAAGTATCAATACGATTGGACAAACATAACCAATTGAAACAGATCACCTTCAAAGGTATGTTGCATTTCTAGATTAGAGTGAGTGCCATGTCAGGGTGGTCTGTGAGAGTACTCGAAGAGATGAGGTCATATTCCAGTTTAGCACTGAGCTTTCTAGACATCTTGTTGAAAATCCAGACTAAAGAGTCCAATCCTTCGCTAAGTCTGATGCAACCATGTGATAATCCCTTTATATAATTGGTCCAAATATCCTTCCAGTTAGCACCTAAATCAATATATTTAGCAGTAAGCCAATATGACCAAGAGGATGGTTCAGTTCCCCAGTCGCGAGCATCAGAGAGTGAGGTGATACCATAGTCTTCCAAATAATTGTTGAGTTCCTTACGAAGGACATAGCCAGATATTAAGCTAGCAATAGGGTCCACACCAATTCTAATACTTCGGCCATTCCCAACCTTCCACCCCAGACACCTAGTGATCCATGAAATTTCCCTAATGAAACCATTCCATATATAGGATGTGCCCTGGATAGTAAAAACTTGAAGGCGTAACCATTCATCTACTGGCCTATTTTTAGGATATTTATGCTTGGCTATGTGGGACTAGATGCCCTCACTGTTCAATACCATCCAAAAGATTTTCAGTCAAAATGCCAAGGTAAACCATTCCAAGTTCTTGTTATTCCATCCACCAAATTCATATGGTTTGTAAATCGTATGCCAATAAACCACGTGTAATTTGGAGTTCCCATTTGAATTTCCCCAGAGGAAATTGAAGATGGAACGTTTGAGATAGTTCAATATAGATCTAGGCATTTGAGCCAAAGTGAGCCAATATACAACCAACCCCAAAAGAACCGATATAATCAGGATCACTCTGCCTCCAAGGGATAAAATCCTGTAAGTCCAATTTCTTGTCCTTTTTACAAACTTTTTGATAAACCAACACTAATCATTTACACAATAAACCAATGGTTTGAGATAGTAGCCTAAGTACTTGAAGCAAATAGACAGGGGCTCTATTTTAAATGGAAGCAAGGAGAAGATCCTGGATCTAATAATCTTGTCAATTTCATTGTACAAAAATGAATATTTTTTCACACTGATTTTCATGTCTGTAGCTGAACAAATTAGATATAATAAATCTTTATAATTCTGCCATTCTTCCAGTGTCCCAAGCCCAAACAAAATGACATCGTCAACAAATAACATGTGAGTAAAATTCATCCCAGTTGATACCTTGATGCCAACAATAGCTCCCCTATGCTGAGCATTGGAGATAAGTAGACTCGGACTTTCAATAATCAAAATAAAGAGGAGTGGAAAAAGGGGACATCTGTGCCTGATGCCCCTCGAGACTAGAAAAAAACTGGAAGGTGTCCCATTGACAAGTACAACAAAATTTGAGGATTCCACACAACCCATAATCCAATTGACACCAACAAACGGTACACCAATCTGAAGGAGGAGTAGTCTAAGAAAAGTCCAGTTCACCCGATCGAAGGATTTGACAAGGTCTAACTTGAGTACCAAGATATTATTCTTTTCCAATTTAATGGAGTGCATAAATTCTTGTGTAATGCCAATAGGCTCAAGGATATGTCTGTTATGAAGAAAGCCAAACTGTTTTCTTGAAATAGCTTTGTCCAAGATGGGTTTTAATTTGATGGCTTCCAGCTTGGAGATGATCTTATAAACCAAGTTGTAGAGGGAAATAGGCCTGAAGTCAGCAAATGAAAGTGGCTTGTCACATTTCAGAATGAGAGTGATAAAAGTGGCATTAAGAGCACCCGATACCCTACCCTCAACCCTAGATTGATCTACATCCCTAAGAATGTCAAGACCAACCAGATCAAAGAAATGGAGGAGGAATTCTACAGGCCAACCATCATGTTGGTTGTGGAGCCTAATCTTCCAGATCCAGAGATATTATTCAGTTGTGTTTGTAATCTAGGTGTACTATACACTTATTCCCCCTGCCTTAGGGTTTGGGGGTAGAGCCCCTGAGAAATTTTTTTGGGATGTGTGTTGGCCAACAGTTATGCGGACCCATGGTATTGGGTTAACCGTAGTAGTTTCCCATGGTATTTTTACCCTATAAAAGAAAGCATTGTAACACAGCTATGTATGGTATTATTGCATGGTAAACAATCTCTGTGATTGTGTGAGAGAGACTGAGTGTGAAGAGGAAGTGCAGCGGTTTTGCTGCAGGTTGTATCCCTTCATCTTTCTGGACTATAATAAAAGGACTGACAATTTCTTTGTGGACGTAGCCCATCGTTTTGGTGAACCACGTTATATCTGTGTCTCTCTGTAATGTGTTTAATGTGTTTTGCATCTTGTTTAATGATTTAACTGTATATGTGTTATTACTCTGCGGTCCTGTTTTCTAACACATTTGAGCCAGGACTTTTGTCTTTTTTGAAGCCTTTAAGCACACTTTCAATATCAGCGAATGTAAAATCAGCCACAAAACACTCTTTTTTATCATCTTGGACAAAGGTAGGAAAAAGTCTAATGACTTTGAGTCGGTCCTCAATATTAGTGGCACCATCATCTTTAAACAAATATGAAAAGTGCAATGCACCTAGATGCAAAAGTAGTGTTTCATCCTCAATCAGTTCACCATTCTGGTTCTGCAGGGCCCAAATAGATTTAGAATTCCTTCTTGCAGAAGCATAGGAGTGGAAAAATTTTGTGTTTGCATCACCCTCATTTATCCAGTCAACTCTGCTTTTGAGTTTCCAGGTGAGAAGCTGATGAGCCAACAATGACTCCTTCTTGGCCTTCAGCTGAGAGAGATGAGTGGATTCATTAACAGTTAGTATACCAGAGATCCCAGAAGTGAGGAGCTCATGAATGGCTAAGTCAATCTCTTTAGCCTCTTTTTCCTTAGCCAGGGTCATCATTTTTTCCCAATCCTTAGCCTTTCCCTTGAGTCTCTTGAGTTTAAAGGTGAGAGCAGACATAGGGTCTAAAGTAGGGTGAAATTGTGAGACCCAAGATGACTTGACAATATCACATAAATCTTTTTCCAGAAGCCAAGCCCTATTGAACTTGAAAGGATAAAAATGACAGGTAGGCACAAAGTCCCACTCCAGGAAAATAGGATAGTGATCAAAGATCTTCGAGGGATGGATCCAGGATTTATAGTGATTCAAAGTAGGAAGAAGATGGAGTGATGCCAAGAATCTGTCAAGCTTTTTTCTAACTCCCTCATGGCCCACACGACCCTTCCTCCAAGTAGGGCCAGGAGGGGGGCGGCTAAGTCCACTATGTTAGTAGAATGAAAGAAATGAGAGAAGTAGTGCACCATGTGATCAATGAGGGCTTTATTACCCCAAATATCGACATCAGAGAGGGTAAATTTTAAGTCCCCAACAAGAATGAGATTGGGATAGTAAAAAATGCCCCCAGCCAATACATTGTCCCAGAAGAAAGCTCTGTTAGAGTAGGGCCAATAGCAGTTCATGATGGAGTAAACAGAATCAATGCCCTTAAACCTAGCCTTGACTATGATGCCAACAATGGAGTGAAAAGCCTTGCAATGAGTGAGGTGGGGGTTCCAATCTACGAGAAGTCTCCCTGAGAGGCTGTGAAAGTCAAGAGCGCAAAATTCCCAGCCTGGCCTCATCTTAGAAAACAAACAGAGGGCAAAATAGTATTATATATATAAATATATTATTTAAAAATATATATATATGTATATTATTTAAAAATATATATATATTTATATATAAAAACCATTCATTCATATCTTACTCATAATGAATTAATTTTTCATTTCTTACTCATAATGAATTAACAAAAATTATACATATTGTAATGTGATTTTTTTATTATTAATTATGATTTACATTTTTTTGTTTTTTTATTAATCATGATTTAAAATAAATGAAATATTCATTTATTGTTTATATATATAATCAATCATGATATTACATTGGTACAAGGATAAAGCTATACTTTTGGAACATTTAAAACCTTTGCTTCATCCTCTTATAAGAATGTCATACTTCTAGATCAAGCTGCCCTCATTAGACTAGAAAGACTAAGCATAGAGTAGTTATCATTAGAGTAGAAAGACTAAGCATAAATACATATGGTGGCGGCTGATTTTTTGCATAGGTCTATCCTCCACCAACCATAAAAGACAAAAGACATGATGGAGAGAAAGCCTTTTTAAAAGTTAATGTGCTTTAACTTTCCATTTATATAAATACAATGGGAAGAGATTTTATAAAATAATTCTTTTAATTCATTTATTTGTTTTATTATCACAATAATGATCATACATTATAAATTGTATTTTCCATTAATCCACTTAATTTTTAATCATTTATAATGAATTTATATATATTTTTAATCATTATGAGTGGTTATATAACTATTTATTTATATGTATCTATATATTGATTGGTTATATAAAATGAGACTAATATTTTCAATAATGCTTAGCTATACTTAAAATGTTATTTTAAGAATTCTAAAATGTATTGTATTAAAATAGGGTTAATGTTTATCATGAGAATGATTAGTTAGATTTTAATGTTACTTTAAAGAATTCTAAAATGTATTGTATTAAAATAAGGTTAATGTTTATCATGACAATGATTAGTTAGATTTTAATAATTATTATAGAAAATTTGAAAATTCATTATTAAACATATAAATAGAAATTAGATTTTTTATGGACTAAACAAAATATTAGATTCTTTTATAGACTAAACAAATCTTTGATTTCTAATGCTTATAATTAAAAAATAAAAATAAATTTAATAAAGATTGTTATCTCTATCCATTGACAACCAATGAATGAACTAACTAACTATATATACTTCACTAATCAAAATTCTAAATATAATCAACACAACAAAAAAAGACATCTAATGTAAATACAATTCCTTTTTTTTTTAAATAGTTTAAATGGAAAATATACAAAACTTATTAATCCATTGACAAAGGAAATACAAATAAAGGAAATTACCAACAACCACAATTAGGTAGAATTTTATCATATTTTAATAAGAACCTTAAGTCACTAATCCATCTTTATCTAATTCCTAACTTCTGCTTGTTGCTTAAAGGAATTAAAATTGTAAGATTAATATTAAAATAGACACTAAACAAGATTTTGATTAGTAAAGTATATAGAAAAATCTACTATACTAATAAAAATTGCAAATGTTACGATGGAACAACAAAACAAAAAATTGCATCTAATGTAAGTAAAACCCTAACTTTTTTTTGAAATAGTTTAAATAGAAAAAATATACAAAATCTATATCCATTGAAAAAGAAAAATAAATGAAAAGAAATTACTAACAACCACAATTAGCCAAGATTTTGTTATCTTTTTTTCCTTGTTACAACTTACTGTTTTATCAGGGGAGGCAGGTGTGGGAGGGATCATCTTTGTCCCTGGAGGAAACAAGATCTCTTAGTTTGCTTGGGGGTTAGGAAAAAAACAAAGAATCAAGTGCAGTGGGTTGCCTTGATGCAAGGAGTAGAACTAATAGCCTCCCTTGGCTACGACTCCGATCTCGTGTTTGGAGACTCAATGAAAAATGAAGAAATTTCAAGGTGCCAATGAAAAAATGAAGAAATTTCAAGGTGCCCTGGTTGCTGAGACAAATAGGGTTCAAAAACGAGTCATGTCTAGCATTCAAGACTTATCTAAAGTGAAATTCATCCATATTATGTGACAAAATAATAAGGAAGCATATGAAATGGCCAACAAAGACGCTAAGCTAAAGCCAGGATACATCGCAATAGATGATGGACCTCCTTATTTGAAATGGTCCCCATGTTAGAGAATGGAATCCTTCCTAAATACATTTGGGTCTTGCTCTCTTCTCCCTCTATGGCCATTGTTTTACGACAAAGAGTGGAAGGGGGGGGCCACAATGGCCCTACGACATACCCTTGTATTTTCTGGTGGGAGAACATGTTGCAAAGGCGATATCTCTAGTGGGAAAGTGGTGGGCCAATTTCTTGTATGCAGGGCTGGTCTTTATTGGTGAAACGTTTAAGAGGATGATCCCAATTGGGGCATTCAATTTTCGTAGGAACTAGTTGTTCTCGATACTTCCCCTCGCATGCGCCGTAAGACAGGTTGACGAGAATGGAAATTATGGGTTTTAACCCGACGAGATGGGCATGGGAAATGCATCACACTCGTATCAGTGAAGGGGGTCTCCTCTCTGGCTTCGCTGCCCTAAGCCTTTCATACCAGATCGGTGGAATGTGCGAGCTTCTGAATGAAACTTGAGAAACCAAGTATGTCTCCCTGGACACCAGGAAAGGATTGCGCAACACCTTTGAGCGGTCCAAGGAGGCGTTAGAGGAGAACAAGAAAATTGCTCTAGACATTATCAGGTTGTACACGAGGATAGAGGATGTGGAAATGAACACTTGATTTTAGACAGGAGAAGTTGAGGAAATTCGGAAAGAAATGCAACATTTGAAGAACAATCAACTTGCCAATTTCAAAGGCATGAGGAATTTAATGATATAAATGAAAAGTATGATGATGGAAGCTATTTCAGCTGGAAATGAGAGGAATGAGGGAAGGTTCATCCAGATCCAGGAGGAGATTGCAATGGTCCAGGAAGCAGTTGAGGATTTAGAGGGAAAGCGGGACGCTCAACATTAGAATGAAAGAAACGCATCCATGGAGGAAGGGGACAATCCATAGCCGGAAGTGTACGAGGGTCGCCACCAGGGATGAAGTCTAGCTTCTTAGTATTTTTGCTTATAAGTATAGATGTTTTTTTTGCATAAAACTCTGGTATCAATTTGTAAAGATATACTCTATTAATGGCAGAAATTTTGCCATGAAGTTAGGCAATAGAATTTTGATAGACATACAAGAATCTTGTTTACATGGTGGACTTTCAGTCAAGGTTATGAAGTTGACCTTTGTTGGCTTGTTTTCTCTCTTGTAATTTTTTTTATATAATATAATACATGCTACTCATTTTTGTTAAAAAAATAATTTGTCATCTTTTAATAAGAATCTTACACAAGTAATCCATCTTCATCCAAGATTCCAATTGCTAGGATTATTAATTAATCCTCCCTTGATCGCCATAGTCTAATTGTCTTTTTCGTAGCTTAGGAGATTAATTCCACCTCACTCGTGCCATGGGGGACTCATCTAGGGCAACCTAACACTCAATGCACCAATCTGCATGAGTTTAGGAGCTCCAGAGACTACTACCTATAATTTAGGAACCCACCATGAGTGCCAACAATAGTCACCAATAGTTGATCCTAGTCGGTGTTCAGTTATGTTCAATTATGCTCTGATTCCCATTAGTTAGTTCTTCTTCAGTTGCTTTATCGCCACTTTGCATGATTCAAGGGAGATTGGGCACATTTTCTCACCTACCTTGATCAGTTAATTGGTTGTGAATTGATTCAGTTATTCAGAGTTAGGCTAGTGAGTCTCTAGTGGTGTTTTTGCACAATTAGAGTTATCTAGAGTCAATCCAAGTTAGGTAATTCGAATCATAACTAGTAGATTCGAAATCTCCTATTTGTATCACCATTGTATTATAGATAGGTTAATGAAAGTTCATGTAATGTTATGCTTACCAAATTTTGTCTGATGTGTGTGTAATTTTGCCACGAATCTTTTGATCAGTTTACACTAAATTGCTTCTCTCCTCTACAATCTTTTTCAACATTTAAATTCATTCAAGCCTGAGGATCCAACTTCATTAAATTAAACACTAATATTCTAATTTTTAATTCCTCGTTCTTAAAATTTTTTATGATTAGTATTAAAGAACATAAATAGATATATTACATATATAATATTATAAAAGATTAAAATTTTTTATGATTAATATTAAAGAACATAAATAGAGATATTACATATATAATATTATAAAAGAGTAGATATATGAGTTCCTTCTTCTTAGGAGTTACAATTTCAGGATTGATATTAAAAAGAGTAAGTTTGACGATGATGACTATCATTATCGTTAATTGGGAGCAATTTCGATTTATCAACTATAAGGAATTCGCTGATTAATTTTTTTTCTTTTAAATTTTGTTTGATTGAAAATATTCTTAACAATTTTTATTTTTATGAATTAAAAAATTATGAAAATCATGACACGTGTTTCGTTTGGTAGTTAAATGGAGGAATGCTTTCCAGCCCAAATTAAAAAAACAATATGTAGGTATATGTTGTGGACAATGCTTTTTTAATCATAATTAGTATTTTTTTACAAGTACGTCATGCAATAAGTGGTCAAATAGATTGATAATGTAGTTTTGCTACTAAATGGAGTTTTTTTTAATTGTTAAAGTTTTTCAAATTTAAAGTTGTAGTAAAGTTTTGGACGATAGTTCATGATTTTTTTTTTCACATAAAAAAATTATATATATATATATATAAAATTACATTTTTAGATAGTGTAATATCACATATGATAATTGCCTATGCTTTCAAAGTATATCAAAACCATATATAGTGTTACTTGTATAATCATAGTAGATGTTAACATAAAATCAACATCTTACTAATCAAAATACAATCCAAAAATATACCCGAAAATGTCATAGAACAAAACTGAAAACTGCTCATCTTCAAATTATTGCAGATTAGAGAATCATTCTCTATCTAAAAGTACTCTTCTTCAAAGATACAACAAAAGTTGCCTTTACAAAAAAAAAACCATAAACAACCATATTACCTTCATATAAAACCAAGTCCATATAGAAAAAACAGTCACAAAAAACAACTATTAAAAAATCTTAATGTACTCAGATATTTCAAATGCTCGATATTCAGTTATATGCCAATATCCTTCTGGAGCTCCATCTTTAGCTAAATAGTCTTTTTTTGTATTTCTTTCATGATAGATGTGCTTAAAAATCACACTCTCAAACATATCAGATATTCTGATAACTTCCTGAAGGACCTGCGCAAGCTGCAAATTTTGAATTCTGAACTTGCTTGTAACCCAATTAATTACCAACTGAGAATCACCAAAAATCTGCATATTAGAAATCTGTTTTTCCAGTGCCAAAGTAAGAAGTAGCTTCAAAGCAAAAATCTCAGCATGGTTGTTAGTTCCAGAACCCTGCCCAGCTTTAAAGGTAATATAATGGTCATCATTAAAATATAGTAAACCCCCAGCACCACAGATTTGTGGACTACCAGCTGCCGACCCATCAAAATACCCCCAAGGATATGATTTATCTATGGTCTCCTCAACAATAATTCTGATATTCATAACACTGTTACCTAGAGGATACGATCTCAATAATCCCAAAGAAAAAGATGAAACAATAACAGGAAGAGGGGTGATATTATCAAAACAACTCTGATTCCAAGCCTTCCAAATGAACCAAGCAACAATAATTGGTAAAGATGGTAAAGATCTGATATGCTTCACCTCCTCATTAAGACACCAATTCTTCAAACAAGATATCACCGAGTCACCAAACCATAAATTCCTAAGTTTTAACTTAGACTCAATCTCCAACTAAACAACTCTGGTAAAAGGTCATTCCACCCCAATATGAAAGTTAGATTCAACATCTAGTTTCAATAGATAACAACGATGCTTTCAAGGTAAATTCTTGTCCTTTTGGATACCGTAAACCATACTCCATGGTACTTTTTAGATATACGAAAATCTTTTTCACTGTTGTTACATGTGTTTATTTGGGAGATGACTGGAATCTAGCCACCAATCCAACGGCTTGCATCACATCTGGTCTTATGGCTGTCACATATAGCAGACTTCCAATCATGGATCTAAACATGGTATGATATACTTCCAGAGATTCATCATCCTTACTTAACTTGCAACTGGTGACCATAGGAGTATCAATAGGTTTGGAATCTTCCATTTTAAAAATTTTCAACATATCTTTGATGTACTTAGTTTGAGAGATGAAAATTCCTTCATCTGTTTGGTAAACTTGCAATCCTAGGAAGAAATTCAGTTCACCCAACATTGACATTTCGGATTCTTTCTTCATTTTAGAGGAAAAATATACACTTAGGATTTGAATATTTCTTCCAAATATGATATCATCCACATAGACAACAACAATGATCATATTTTTATCTTCGATCTTTATGTAAATATTACTTTCAGTGGCTCCTCTTTTAAAACCTTTCTGTTTTAAGTAACTGTCTAGTCTTGAAAACCATGCTCTTGGATCTTGTTTGAGACCATAGAGAGCCTTCTTTAGTTTACAGACATAGTCTTTGTTCTCTGACAAGAGAAACCCTTCAGGTTGTTCAATATATACTTCTTCTTTTAGTTTTCCATTTAGAAATGTAGACTTGACATCCATTTGATATACTTTGAAATTTTTATGGCATGACAGTGCTAAAAACATTTTGATTGCTTCAAGTCGTGCTACGGGAGCATAAGTTTCTTCGAAGTCAATACCTTCCACTTGGGAATACTCCTTACAAACAAATATTTCTTTTTTCCTTATTACCTGTCCATATTGATCGAACTTGTTTTTGAAATCCCATTTGGTTCCTAAAATGTTCTTATCTTCAGGTCTTGGGACAAGTTCCCTCTCTCATTTTTCTTAGTTTGATCTAGTTCTTCATTCATGGCTTTGACCCATTCATCACTTTTTATGGCTTCTGTGAAGTTTTTGGGTTAAACTATTGAGAGTAGGGCTTGTTGAACACCTGGTAGTTGTCTTCTTCTTATGACTCCAGCATTTTTATCACCCATGATCTATGACTCCAAATGATTTTTTTATATCCTTCTAGAAGGAGATTTTATGTCAGGTCTAGGAAAGTCTTCTTCATCCTCATGTGTATCTTGATTGTCTTTGTCTTATTATTCGTTATGAGTTCTCTCATCCTTTTGCAAGTCTTTTATTTCATCATACATGTACTGTCAAGATTTTTCTCTTTCCTTGGTTTTATATCATCTACTTTCACATCGGCACTCTCTTCAATTTTATGTAACCGTTTATTGTAACACCTATATGCCCTTTTGGTGGATGAATATCCTAGAAATATTCCTTCATCATTCCTGGAGTCGAAATTTCTAAGGTCATCCTCGTTCCTTTTGATGTAATAGTTACTACCAAAAACTTTAAAATATTTGACTGAGGCTGGTCTTCCATACCACAATTCGTAGGGGGTTTTATCCTTATTCACTCCGAGTTTCCCTCTGTTAAGTATGTAGATAGCTATGTATACATCTTCTCTCCAAAATGAGTTTGATAGTTTTTCTTCATTGAGCATAGTTCTGGCATCTTCTTGGATTGTTCTATTTTTCCTTTCAACAATCCCATTCCGTTGAGGAGTTTTTGCAGCTGAAAATTGTCTCTTAATTCCATGAACTTCACAGAAATCATTGAATTCATTTGAGGTAAATTATCCCCCATTATCTGATCTAAGACACTTGATTTTCATACCTGACTTATTTTCAACCATTTCCTTGAATATTTTAAAATTTTCAAAATATTCTGATTTTTATTTGAGGAATGCCACCCATGCAATACTTGTGTATTCATTAATGAGAAACATGAAATAGTGATACCCTTGCAGGATTTTAGTTATGGTTGGTCCACAAAGGTTTTTGTGTATTATTTCCATAGGGTCTGAGGTCATATGTTCTTTGATTTTAAAACTGGCTCTGGTTTGCTTCCCATGTTGGCAATGTTTACATACTGATTTTAGAGGACCAACAATTTTTGGTAGATCTCTTACAGCTTCCTTTGTGCTTATTTTGGCAAGATTGTCAAAACAAAAATGTCACAACCTTCTATGCCATAACCAACTTTCATCTACCATACTTAAGTAGCTTTGGTTTTCATTTTCCAAGATGTATACATTGTTTGTATTTATCATAGCAATATTGGGCAATGATCTTTCTTGATTTCAAATTTTTCTGAGTCAAAGATACAAATGTGTCCTTGGTCACATGTTTGACTTACACTGAGGAGATTAGGTTTGAGGTTTTCAACTAGCAAAACATTTTCTTCTTTGACCTTGTTGTTGACAACAACTGTTCCTTTGCCAATTATTTTGGAGGACATACTGTCTCCAAAAGTGACTTTTCCCTTATTATCTTTTAGTGTTATGAATTTGCATGGGTCACCAGTAATATGCTTTGAACAACCACTTTCCAAGTGCCATAAGTTTTGGTATTTGG
This sequence comes from Pseudotsuga menziesii, assembly GCA_001517045.1. Classification (NCBI taxonomy): domain Eukaryota; kingdom Viridiplantae; phylum Streptophyta; class Pinopsida; order Pinales; family Pinaceae; genus Pseudotsuga; species Pseudotsuga menziesii. The sequence continues at coordinate 170,185 of LPNX010099115.1, forward strand.
TTGCACATTAAGCAATCATGGAACTTTCCTTTTCTTCCTTTTCTCTCCAATACTTTTTTTGTTTGGTGTTCTGAGGTTTGATTGCAACAATATTCCTGGTATGAGTCTTCAGTTTACAATATCTTGCCATATGTCCATGGTTATTACATTTATAACATTCTATGTCATATTTTTGAAGTAATGTAAAAAGATTCTTATTTCCCTTCAACTCATTACTTGATGACTTCCTCTTGAATTCATAAACCTTTCTTTCAATTATGTAGTTTAAGGCTTTATGACCAAAATTATTACAAGCGAAGAAGTGACCTAAAAAGATCTATAGATATCTATTTGGTCTCCTAGGTGCTAGATTATTTCTATTTTTATCTTGATAATTTAAGCCATCTTTCTTACTTCTTTCCTTTTTAGCTGGAGTCTTTAGTACTTCAGCATAGATTTTCTTACTTCCTTCTTGACTTGTGAAAGGAAAACTCTCTGGCTTATTTTCTTTAACGAACCCCAAACCAGACCTATCACTTGATGGTCTTTGGATATTCAGAATGTCATCTAGAATCCTTGATCTATTCTCAAACTTTGATTTGATAGATCCTTCATCAAGCTTCCTCTTGAATTGCATGATTTCTTCTGGAAGTTTTTCGGACTCCTGTATTCTTCTTTTGAGCTATAGGTTTAGGTCCTCCTCAACCTTTTTGGCTTCTAGGAGTTGAGCTTGTAACTGATAGATGACAAGATTTGATTATTTGTTCTTTCTCCTACATTTCTCAAGTTCTTCAAGGGTGATAACAAGTTCATCTATTAGATCTACTTCTCCTTCTACGTCTGAGTCACTTTTTGAGGCTTGAGTGTCTAGTCCCATAAATAAAACTTCGGTTTGTTCCACTTCACTTCCATCTGAATCTTCACTGTCTTCCATGGTGTAAAAAATTTTCTTTTTTCCATAGGGTTTTTTCTTGTTTCTTGGTTTACCCATTTTGAATTTCGAAGTTTCCTTTTCTTCATTCTCATGTTGTTTAGTGTGGGTGCATTTAGAGGCATAATGTCCAATCCTTCCACAATTAAAACATTTTAAAGGTAACTTCCCTTTGTATTTTCCAGTCCCTCTCTTGAGTTTAGTAATGAAAAGAGCTTCCTCATCATTTGGGTTTTTTAATTGATTTTTTATGGAGGCTTTAAAAGCTGCTTCTTTTCTTGAACATCCATTTTGTTCTGTTCTCATCTCATACACAATGATAATTCCATGTAACTCATCCATTGTTACCTTTTTAAAATCATCTCGTTCTTCTAAGGTGGATACCTTCGGGTCATATCTCATTGGTAATGTTCTTAGTACCTTTCTTACCACTTCTTTTTCTTTTAACTTTCCTCCAAGCCCTTTGATCACATTAACAACTTCATACACACGAATGAGGTATTCAGCAACATTCTCTTCTTCTTTCATTTTAAGACTTTCAAATTGGACTTTATATGTTTGAAGTTTGGATTCTTTAACCTTGTATTCTCCTTCATGGATAATTTTCAATTTGTCCCAAGCTTGTTTGGCAGATGTGCATTGCATAACTTTAGTAAATATCTAGTTTGTTAAACCACTTAAGATTTCGTTTAGGGCTTTAGCATTACCTTCATATTCACCTAGTTCAAATGTGTCTATAGGGTATTGGTTTCCTATTTTAAGCTCCTTTTCTATTGCTTCCTAAACCTTCCATCCCAGGGACATCACATGACACCTCATTCTTACACTCCAGTAAGCATAATATTCCTCGGTAAATACTGGCAGTTTGTCAGTGGCCAATCCTTATTGTTGATCCTTGTAATTATTGGATGGGATATTCCTTCCAGTGGTTAAGTTGTTGTGAAGGAACCTTCTCTGATACCAATTGTTGGTTATCCCACAATACTGAGAGGTTGGGGGGGGGGGTGAATCATTATTGTCAGTTTTTACTTTAAAATACATAAAATAACCAATCAAGACACATAGTTTATCGTGGAAACATCAAAAGAGAAAACCACCAACACAAACTCATTAATAACATGAATTTATAAAATTGTTTATCTGCCACAACAGAAAGGATGTAGATACACCCTAGAATTTTCCTTCAACTACATACTAGGATGCTACAACACCCCTATGGTTTTCTTCCTTCTTCAAAAGACAAGAATGCTACGAAACCCTGTTCTCCAGCTACGATTGGAAGGAGGCTTCGAACCCCTGCAGACCCATGGCCTTCCCTAGCACCACCCTGAAACCCTAGACTTATTTTCTCAATCTTTTAGAACAGTTGAAAAAACTATCCACATTGGACTCTATCAGGATTACTAACATAGACACCTAATTCTTTACACATTCATTTATTTAAATACCCTAACCTATTTTGTATCAACGCATCTCTCCACATATGTGTTCTTTCGTTTTGGATCGTGACAGTTTATTTACAGACACGACCAATCATCATCTACCCATTCAACCATCGCATCATTCAGCAAAGGAAAAGTTTCATTCATCCCACAACTCAAAATTCATTTCCATAGCCTTGTTTATCTTTTTTCGGTGCATCTGTACACTATATACAATCTGGACAGTTGATCTTCTCTACCTATTTCTTTCTAAATTGTATTTCCACACCAATTCTTTGTTTTAGCGATTTCCCACCATTGATTTTCATTAGGATTTTCCTTAAGCGTCGATCTCCAGATTTCAGGATGCGGGATGTATCATTTTCTCAAATCATATCTCGACTTTCTGCAATCTCCTTTCCGCAAGCTCCTTTTCGCAAGCTTCTTTCTGCAAACTTCTTTCCACAAGTTTCTTTCCGCAAGCTCCTTTCTGCAAGCTTCTTTCCACATTTTTTCTTCCGCACCGTCGATCTCTTGTGGAGTCTTTCCTAACCTTTGATATTTTGGAATGTGGGTTGTGGATTGTAGGTTCATAAAATATTTAAACGTTTCTTTCGTAATTCCCTTTCCGCATTTTCCTTTCGCATCGTCGATCTCTTGCGGAGTCTTTCCCGACCCTTGATCTTTTGGATTGCAGGTTCATAAAATATTTAAACGTTACTTTTGTAATTCCCTTTCTTCATTTTCTTTCCACAGCGTCGATCTATTTTAGAGGAACTAATCTCAGCCGTTTGATCTTGATATTTTGTGGAACTTTGGATTTTCCTCCTAACTTTTGGAATTAATCCTTAACCGTCGGATCTAGTGCGGGACTAATATGAGTCGTCCGATCTTAGTACTCCGCGGAACTTTTTCACTCTGAACGTGTTTAACCTTTGCATTAGTTCATTTAACAAAAACAATGTGAGCCATCGATTTACTTGGATGATTGATCTTAGTCGTTCAACTTGCTACAGGGTTATTTGTTTTTATTCAACCTGTAAATTGTAACAGGGTTATTCCTTATTCTGTTGATTTCATCCTGCCACCATATCATCAACATTTGTTAACAGTTTTGACATCAATGACAACCATTTTACTCAACATATGTAAGCCCAATAGTTGATTCTCCTCTCAAATTGTTTTAATATCCATCTCCAATCATTGATGCCATATCTCAGGGGCTCGAGATAGTAGCCAAGGTACTTGAAGCCAACCTGTATGGGATCCATCTTGTAGGGCAAAAGGGATCAGATTTTGTCTAGTACGACCTCATCCATCTCATTGAAAAGAAAGGAATATTTATCCACACTGAAGCACATTCCAGATGTTAAGCAGAAAATATCCAATAACACATCAAAGTCCTTCCATTCATCAAGAGTCCCAATCCCAAAAAGTACCACATCATCCATGAACGACATGTGGGTTAGGGATAGACAAGAGGAGATATTAATACCTTTAACCAATCCTTTCTTCTGTGCGTCCTTTATAAGTAGACTGAGCCCCTCTATGACTAGAATAAATATAATAGGGAGAGTGGGTGCTCCTTCATAATGCCACGTGATGCTGTAAAAAAAACCAGAAGGAGTGACACTTACCAACACAGAGAAATTTGTAGATTTTATGCATCCCATGATTCAGTTCACCCCCACCAGGGGTATGCCAATTTGTATAAGAATGAGCCTCAAGTAGGTCCATGTAATGTCTCCATTCAAATAATTGCATAGCAGATCAATTCCATCAATCCTACTAGTTTCCTAGGTTGGATGGATACATTTGGAATTTTAATAAGGGAGATAATAAATGATGCTCATACATTAGAATAGAATAAATATTTAATAATGGATCTAATTAAATAAATACAAGAGAAAATTGAAGTGGTAATGGAGCATGGAGACACATGGAGGATTATGGGGCCCACACAAGCTAGAATTTATGTGCCACATGGCATCCTCCTCTTGAAATTTCGAATCCATGGGAAGCCTAATGTTCTTGGATGATTTAGAATGATAATACACTTGGACATATGCATCAAAGGTCAAATTTGTAAGGAAATGTAACTTACATGGGAGAGAAAGAATCAAATGGGAGCTTCTTGGACACTTGGGATAGATTCCCTAACATATATGACATCTATGACACCAATGATGAATATTCTATGCAATTTATGACATATTACAGACATGAAGGCTCACATATGACAATTATGACATGTCAGGCCTAAATATAACATCCAAGAAGGTGCTCATGTGAGTTGGGGAAGCTTAATGGGTCCCTACTCGAACTGGGTGAAGATGGTGAGAATATTAAAAAAGTTTTCAGAAGTATCTGTAGGGTCATAAATCATCCTTGAAAATCATATCAAAGTATTAATATCATTCATATACCTTCTCATAATATTTGGGAGCATTTGGTTCAATTTGGAGACCTAGACATCAAAACTAGTCAAAGGTCAAAATAGGGGAAAAAGTAAAAAATTGGTCGTTTTAATAAAAATTCTTAAAAAGGGACATTACAGTGGTATCATAGCATGTTCCTTGCACATTTTCGTTAAGACAATCCATTGAATAAAATTTTGCAGACATGTCTTGGTTTCATAATCGACCCGCCAAGCCCAATTTCCTTCCTCCTCGGCCAACGAAAGAAGAAATTACAACCATAGATATTGGAGCATGTTCCCAGGAGTATCAAACTTTGAGAGGGGATATTCATGAGTGGTATTATTTTGAATAATATCTTTTCAAGTATGGGTTTCGGCACAAGAAGGAAAATGTGAATTTATTAATGGACAAGCAGTAATCCGCAAGTTTGGAGGAGCATGAAATGAGAAAAAATAATCGTATATGAAAAGAGTTGAGATACACCATTAAAGGAAGAAACAAAGAATAATTAAGTGAAGCATCAATTACCTCAAGATTATTGCAGAGAAGAACATAAATAGGAAGGTGAAGACAATAACGCAATTTGGTTATTATAATCAAAGAGAATGTATTGATGGATCCTTGAACTATGAAGGAGTACCTACTGATGGGTGCTCACAACTCTATGTTGGTGACATAGAGATCAGATAGGTAAATTTTGCTGCAAGACAAATTTATTAGGAGCATGAAGATAAATACCTTGTTATAGATAACAAAGAACCAAGATCAACTTCCCCATCACCACTTGATCTTCAATAAGTTGATCAAATCAAGAAGAAAGAAGAAGAGGAGGTTCACTTCCATGAGCCATCCTTCATTTAAGGGTATTTGAAGATGAGTAAAATGGATATCTATCAGGCCCTTAGAATATTCCATGATACTAAAGAATTGGTGTCAAATTCTTGTTGGAAAATTTCTTCATTGGAGGATCCATCCTTCCTTGAAGACATGGAGAAGATTCAAAGAGCAATGTGCAACNTGGATAGAAATAATTTGGTTGAGCTTAATGAATGTTTACATGAAGAATAATTGAATAATAATGAGGATATTCATAATCTCAAAACTCAAAATGAGCAACTTCCAAAAAGGTTGCAAGATACTTGTTCTTCCTCCTATGTTTCAGATTTTCATATGGTAGATTGCTTGGAGGATTCTCATGACATGAGGGATCATGAGAAACATGGAAAATTGCATGTTATTAATTTGTTTGAATATGAACTTGATGAGAGCCAATAAATAGTTGTGGTGGAAGAGGAACTTGAGTTGCCTCTTGAAGATGGGTGCACACTTTTTGAATAAATGCATGATTCCACTACCTTGGAACCAACCCACGAGGAAATTTTTGTATTTTTAAGGGAGATGCATACTCCCACCCCTATGGATCCTTCACATGATGACAATTTTTCACTTTCTAATCATTTGGGTGAGTTGGTTTTTTATCCTACATCCTACACTTCCAAATTTTGAAGCATTCATCCTAATGAAGTATGGGTGAAAGGTTTCTTTTTTATGGTGACACATGAAGAGTATGGACTTTCTATCTCTCCTTTTGATGATGAAATGATTATAGAACCATATTATTTACATCTGTAGCATAATCCCTTTTCACATTATGATGATACACATCTACATGGATGCACCTATGGTATTCTCTTGAGTCACTTGGAGACTCATGATTTTCCTTGCTCCTTGCCTAGTCCATTCAATGTTGGAGTAACTTCATCCCACAATTGGGTGAATATATATATGATTGAAGAACATTATTGTTGGAAGAAACATATGCTGTTATTTCATGATGATATACATATTCATGAGTGTATTGATGAGACTTCTTTGAGCCACTTGAAGTCTTCATGTTTTCTTTGCCCCTTATTTGGTTCAAATTTTGGTGGAGGTTCTTCATTCACTTCTTGGATGAAAGAACACATGGATGATTATTATTTTGATTCATATTACATTATTTAGGAGCAGAGTTATAGGACATGGGTTACTCACCTATGTCATTGGGGAAGCTCTGATATAATACTTGATGCTTGTATGTATGGGCCACATGGTGATCTACTTACTTGGATGTCCAAGCACTTTCATGATTCTTTGATGAGGTACCTTATTGATGTATATTTGTATGATGGTGTTATGTACTTTCATGATCTATATTTTGTAATCATGATTTTTGGAAGGGTGCAATACCAACAATGGGATCTTGGAATTGCTTGGTTTCATCTCACTTGGAGTAGCAGTTTGGTTGTTGGTTTGAGAAAGAAAACCAACCTTGAGTTATTTGAGTTCATGAGCAGTGTTCCATTTTCCTATGTGGGAGACCTTTTGAGAGATGGATTCAATTTTCAGATGCTTGGTTTTTATGGCATTTCATCATAGACATTTCACACCATGCATGTATCAGGATCATATGGGACCTTGGGATCATTTTTAGTCTCATTGGTTTCAATTGTGGGGGAAACAAGCATCATTCGATCTTTATTCACCACTTGAGAAGATGATTGTAATCGGAGTAGTGCAGCAACAAGCATGGTGGTCCCTCTCTGAAATTTTATTGGAATATTAATAATTTCAAAGTTTGGTAACTGAGCACCAATTTCAAAGAATGATACAGAAGAAAAAAGGGGTGAAAGTTCAGAAAAGGTTTCCAAAATATGCAGGTAAAGATTATTTGCACACATTTGGTTTTTATGTATTTGATTAATCCTCTTGGTGATAGTGGTGATGTTACAGGATATATCAATATGAAAAATCCACATATCTTTACTTTTGGCAACAAAAAATTGCAGTACATGAATGCCACTACTCAAATTGCAGCTAAAGAAAATTAACAAGCAGAACCATAATAGAGCACTTGGTGCAAAGGAAGGAGTAAAAAATGAGGATGCCACTTGGGAATATGAAAAAAAATTTGCAGCATCCAAATCTGAAATTGCTTGAGGACAAGAAATATTGGGTGGGGAGTATTGTAATGTCCCCATTCAAATAATTTCATTGCAAGACAATTACATCAATCCTACTAGTTCCCTAGGTTGAATGGATACATTTGGAATTTTAATAAGGGAGCTAATAAATGATGTTAAAAAATTAGAATGGAATAAATATTTAATAATGGAGATAATTAAATAAATACAAGAGAAAATTGAAGTGGCAATGGAGCATGGAGACACATGTAGATTATGGGTCCCACACAAGCTAGAATTTCTGTGCCACATGGCATCCTCCTCTTGCAATTTCGAATCCATGGGAAGCATAATGTTATTGGATGAGTAAGAAGGATAATACACTTGGCCATATGCATCATAGGTCGAACTTGGAAGGAAATGCAACTTAGATGGGAGAGGAAGAGTCAAATGTACGCCTGGAATTTGACGGCCCACATAACGTTTTTTTCATTGTAGCACGTATTTGACAGGTAGGTTTAAAACAGGAACATCAACATTGACAACTAATAAAATGTCAAAAATGTCTATCTAACGTCTATGAATTTACACGTCCCATAAGATATTTTAATACTTTCTATATAGCTTATCCTGTACATTCTTAGTAATTACCCTCGGACAAGGTGTTGGGCCCGCTTCTGCAGATCTTGTAATTTCCTTTGGCCATTGTGCTAGACTGGGCTTCAAAATATATAGTTTCTAGTGCACATAATAGAATACTTGATACTTCTCAGCTACCCTACCTACAACCCAATTCCAATCTCATTCAGTGCAAGCCTTGCCTTGTCAATTGACGAAAAATATTAACCTCGAGTCTAGACGAACGAATAAACAAAACAAAGAGTGAATAAATCTTCATACACCATGTGGCATTATAATATCTCGTTGGATTTACGCTATTTTGATCACTCTTTGCTTGTGACCCCTGATTGTAGTGTTGCATTTGTAGTAGATAATGGAGAACTAAATTTATGGGAAAAAACAGTCAAATTCCCCTAGCGCAAAGCTTAACAGGGTTTGCCAGGTGCTATTTTCTCGACGAAATCGATAATATTTTCCTCAGTTTAAGAAAAAAATATAATAAAAACTTTATTTTTTTCAATTCACTTCATGGCTACAGCCATTTCACCATTATGAACAGAGGATTTAGCCGCAAAGCTCAACTTATGGATTGCTTGCTTTCATATATTTACTTGTTTGAGGGTTTGTAAAGGAGACAGGTAAATTATTTTTGGACCTTTCGAAAAGTCTTAAACAATGAAAATCTAGGAGTCTCGGGGGTGAGAGGTGCTGGTTGGCGGTGGAATTTATGCTTTTTCCATTACATGAAACCATTTATGCTTTTTCCTTTACGTGAATTAGATCTGCAAAGAAAATATTTTGGCATGTTTGCTTTGTCTTGTTGCAGTTTGATTGCGGGAATAATGGGAGTCACCAAAAAAATATTCAGTCATTTTAGGATTTGACACCCTTAGATGTTGAGGAAGGTTCTCATGTTTCAACTTGCATTTTTACGGTTCATGAGGGTTATTGGAGCATTCTGATGGATTATTAAGTTACAATTTTTCTAGATCTTATCTTTAAAGCGCTCTTAGTCTCTTTTTACTTTATTTTTTAATTTTATGGCATTTTAACCGGACAATTTATTTATTTTTGTGTCATATTTCAGCAAAAAGAAAATCGCTCAAGTCTAGATTAAAAAAAAATATTTGTAAAGTAGTCAATCTAAGTCATTTTATCTTAATTTTCAAAACAAACTGATAAACTATTCAATCTAGATTTTAAATAAAAATTAAATTAAATTTGTAAATTAAACTCAGAGTCTCTGATGGTTTAATCAACTCTCAAGGTATACTTTTTACTATTAATAGATATATTAAAAGGGAGACTTTTTCATCACATTGAGGACTTGCATTTGGTGCTGTGAACATGATGTTGTCTTCACCTAGAGCAATGACTTCGCCGGAAATTTATGAATATTGTTTTTAATATTTGAAATACTTAACTAGTTTGAAATGTGATGCTTGAATTTCTATGTTTTGATAGTAAGTAATTATGTCAATGTGACAGTCAAAGCAAGAAAAATATTTTATTTCATTTGGTAAATGATGCATAAAGTTTAGGATTGAGGCCACAGGTATGTGCTACAACTTTAAACCTATGCTACAAGAAGTCCTTTGTTTCTTATTTTTTTTCACTTTTTTACAACAGAGAACGTTATTTTCTATGCCATACCTAGAAAATACCATTTAACACTGATATAAGTATAAAATATTGGTTGTTTGATGTATTTCTTCCATCTAAATTATCCCTAGGATCTCTAGCTTTAAGGAGCCTTTAGATTTTTCCCGTCTGAACCTATGAAGTTTTCTTTTTTATCATTTTAAGATTTTCTTATTGTGTGGTTGCACATTTTGAGAGGAGTAAAGTTTTATGCAAATGTTTTAATCACACTTATGTATAACATAAAAATGTTTGATAGGCACCAAATTTCCTAGGATGTAAAATGACAGGCACCAAAAACTCGAAACTGTCACCGATTTTTCAGATGATAAGCATTGGTAATTTGAAATTCGAGGCCTGGTCAAATGGGAGATTCTTGGATGCTTGGGATAGATTTCCTAACATCTATGAAATCTATGACACCAATAATGAAGATGATATGAAATTTATGACATATTACAGACCTGAAGGCTAAGATCCGACCATTATGACATGTCATGCCTAAATATAGCCTCCAAGAAAGAGCTCATGTGAGTTGGGGAAGATTATTGGGTCCTTACTTGAATTGGGGGAAGATGGAAGGATGGGGAAGGTAGGACACATGGAAAATCTTGAGCACACACCCTAATTCAAATTGGATTGAGTTTGTGGATGGATTGGTAACATTAGAAGGATAAGGATGTTTATAAAATACATGGATCAACCAAGAGAATGGATTTTGATCATTTTAGAAATTTGCATTTGTGTAGAGAGAGAGCTAGTGGATGACTAGTTTCTTGCCTTAGCTAATTTCGAGGGTGAAAGATTCTCATCCAAGTTGGTGTTTGGAGAGGCCATTCAGGCATTTCATGGAGCTTTAATGGAGTTTGTATTTGCAGGTGTAAGCTATAGGACAACTCTTGATTTCTTCTAGTGCAACACAATCTCTCAACCATTTCCAATCTTTATTGCATATTCTTGCTCATGGAGGGATTGCGCTTTGGGTGAGCTATTGTACTATTTGAGAGAGATTATAATGGGAAATTTCTGATTGTAATAATATTAACATATGTTTTTATTCACCTTCAGAAAGTCTCAATTCGAAATGCCAAACGGTTATATGTAAAAGTGATTATTAATGAGCAAACAATGATCGTTTCTCCACTATATTGGTGTATGCCATTGTAATGCTGATGATTTCAAATGAAAGAGTGTTTATATGATATATTTATGATGAATGGACTGCCATTGATGAGTATTACAAGTTTCATATCCATCACTTAAGCATTTGAAGTCATCTTACTTAGTTTATTTGCATTTGGAGAAGATTTGGTGTCATTTCCCCAAGGGTCGAACTAGTGATTTTGTAGCTGTTTGGGAGAGGGTTATAATAGAATTTATAAAATGAATAATGATACACATGAGAAATTAATAATTTCCATTAAAAATAATCTGTCTCTATTAAGAAATTTGAGTGGGTTTGGGAGCATTTGGAAATCCATTTTCAGCATTTACCCTGGGGGATTTGGAACCCCAATTTGCTAGTGAAAACTCCCACCTTGGCCAAAAATATCAAACAAGTTTACATAAGTCTTTGTAGGGTAATAAATAATCCTTGAACATCATATTCAAGTCTTAATATAATTCATATACCTTCTCAGAATATTTGGAAAAAATTGGGTAAATTTGGAGACTTAGAGATCAAAATTAGTCAAAGGTCGAATTAGGGAAAAAAAGAAAAAATTGGTCATTTTAATCAAATCTATTAAAAATGGACATTACAGTCCAGTCGACATGGTCAAGGGATTTAACCAAGTTTAGTTTGAGGTCCATAGCACTCTTTTTTTGGGTCTTTATAGTGTGTAGTGCTTCCTAAGTGATGCCCACTGGTTCAATAATTTTCCTGTTCTTGAGGAAGCCAAAGCCAAACTATCTGAAGCTAATAACTTATGTAAAAATTGAGGACGTTTTATTTCCTTAAGCTAATACATTCACTTAGACGAGAGTGATTGTGTCAATGAATTACATTAATTAGTCTCATGAACGCTTATAATAATTCAGGTAGGTGTAAATGTTTTGGTATAGAAAATAAAGAAAAAAATAAAAACATGCCATGCTATATTAAAAATGATTTACATGTTACTCATAATATATTTTATGTTAAAAGGGTGTAATCCAATTTTGGGATATGGTAGGTGATTTAATTTATTAACCTTGTAAATGTATACGGTGTGCCTATTTTAGCATTCGAGATTAAAACATACACATATTTATATGTAATGGAAGGATTAAAAGTTATATATTAAGGAGTGGCTTTATTAGTCCCTGTCGTCGACTAACAGGAACTCTTGTGATCAACTTTCTGTCATTCTATTAATCTTGACACACAAATTCATGCACTCATATAACCATTTCAGTAAGTTTTCCATTCAGTGTTTACTTTTATCTTTATTTTAATCAAATCTTTTCAATCAAGTATTTACATAGCAGTTATGTCAACCAATAACAAACGAGCTTGGACTCTTACTACACCCTTTTGTCCATGAATCAATAAGTTTGACCTCTTATTTGGCCTCAAATCAAGGTGAGGGGAAACTTCAAAGACAAATTAGCCCAATCTCATATGAAAAATTGGATAAACATATTGAAAGGTGAAATAATGCTAAGGAAAACAGTGACATTAACTCGCTAACATTAAATGTTTAAGGTCCTTTTTAACAAAATGTTCCACTATGGATTCTAAGCACCTATGCATGCATTATGTGCACGTTCCATGGTTTTTGCATTACATGGTGTTGGCACCGTTTGGCCTTGACACAACAGTCATTAGCATTTGGCATTGTCTGTCTTTGGCATGCTTTCGGAATTTTCTATACCACCGCCTTTATCTCTGATTTTGGTTAATATTAAAACTTAAAATTCAAAATGCTCAACAATCCAAAGAAAATTCATTACCTGTTGTCTGGCCACGTTGAACGTTCAAAAGACCAGTTATGCTAGTTCAAATGCCGATGGAACTGCTGCTACTGGTACTCCAAACCCGAACGGAATTACATTGAGCGATAGCGAGCCGTTTCTCCATCGGGTAAGTGCTTCACTGAATATATTTTATGGTGCGCCTTCATTTACACAACCTATAATGTAGAGTGCATATATTAATAACTGCAACTCTAATAGGTACAAAAGAATAACATGACATATTTGTTCAAATGCCACAGGATTCACTAAATGGATATTTCAGTTAGTGAAAAAAAGGAAAACAGATAAGTTCAATTGACTGGCAATCATGTTAAACTATTTTTTTTCTATAGAGACTAAATGATTCCTCTACTACCAGAATGAAAATTTATAACTCTGCAATCTTTTTAGAATTCAGCTCCAGAGGCCCATGACTTTCAAAACTCTTTGCGTTGAGTTTCAAGCATGGTTGAGATAGATTTAGCAATAAAAAAACAATTATTATTTCTCATCAGAGGTAATTAGTGGAAAAAGGAGAAGTCTCTCATTTCATCTATTGGGGAGTCTCTCATTTCATCTATTGGGATTCAGAGTTCACTACAGCTAATTAGAACGTACGTAGAAACAGTAGTCAAAATTCAAATGGCTTTGTAGCATAATTAAAATTTTAGGGAGGGCGAGGAACTTGAGAGTGCTCTCTTGACTGGAGGGAGGGCGAGGAAATTGAGAGCGCTCGCCTGACCAGCCCTATGAATGTTTCGAAGACTATTTCCTTAAGATAAGGTGTATCTTTTCTGAGTGTTGGGAATGCTGCTAAACCCTACATGCTCATCTACTGATTCTACTAACCATTAAAACTTATAAGATATCTACTGATTTTGTCTAGCTACACAACAAACCTTATAGCAATACTAACTATCCAACAAATGCAACCCACCATTCTAGATGTGGAGTTTTTGAAATCCAGCAGAGCGTCCGTAGGTTACCAAGCCCAATATTTTGTGGATAGCTCTCTGGTAGACCATCTGAAGATAGACAGAACAAAGCTCAAGGCATTATCAATGCAACAAAAATATGGATACGCTGTTAAACCTTTTAAATAACCATAGTCGCACTGAGACTTCCTCACAGTTAATTCCTTTGATGTGCTATTCCAACACCACGTATCTATGCATGAATAGTGCAACAATAATCTGAAGTTGTTAAAATGCCAGAAAAAAATATATCTTTTAAGCTGGGAACAAAAAACAAATACAGTTAAAGCTCATTATACATACGAGCGATGGTTCTTGCATATAATCCTGTAAACTTTCCCTTCTAAATTCCCACTCATCTAAATAATTGCAATAAACTACTATGTATAATGACAATCACAACTCAATAAACTACTATGTATATGTTTAAATAATTGCATAGAAATTAGCAAACTTTCTTGACATGGTGAGAAACACATATATTAAAAAGCCCTTTGAAATGGACAGAAAAAACAGAACATTTAACTAAATTGGGAAAAAGAAAATAGAATTACAGAATTGAATAAAGAGATGCAAATGGTTGACAACTTGCCTTTTAAACAGAAAAGAGAAAGTCTAATATTCCAGAAAAATTAAGACAACTATAATAGGAGACATGGTTGAAGGAAGAAGCATATCAGTGTAACAGAAATGGAAAGAAATTAGCAGAAATCAAACTCTAAGATTGCACTACAAACTGTATGGTGGAATCTTGAACATTGAGAATTTTCTTTAGTAACCAAAAGCACATTGGATTTGCACCTGCCCCACCACTGTTGTACACACTGGTGTACATATAAAAATGCACTCAAGTACTGGCATGTGGTGGCGGCGCTAATTTAGCTGTTGGCTTTCACCAACCTAGCAAGCCACCATTGAGAACATCGCAAGAGTGATTCTGGAACCATTAGAAAAAAGGTTAAGACTCAAGAGAAATACCTTGCCAGTTTTTACTCAGTGAATGAATTCCATAACGCATGACAGGCCTCAATGACTGATCACAAAAACGAGAGCAAATGCACGGACAATAGAGAAAATACATGGACTATGGACTGTAGAATTGGCCTTTGGAGTCTCAATATAATTTTTGATGGTAAATATGGTATATTAGAGATAAATGTATTGGCAACAAGTAAATTTGTAATTTGTATTTAACTAAATTCCTAATTAAATCGGTGCTGCAAGCTATGTTATTATAATTGTTATCCGTATTAGCAGCACCTGCCAAAATCCTAAAGGCCGTAAGGGCACAAATCATGAACAAAGCAATGGCAGGGAAGCTCTGGTGGAGTTGGGAAAAGAGCTAGGATGATATCTGGAGACGATTATGGATAACCAAATATGCTCATAGCATAGAATAAAAGGATCGAATAAACTCACAAAGGATCATTGATATGCAACAATGCATGGCATAATTAAAAACATTGACGTGGGACAAATTACTCTGCAGAGGCTTTTAAGGCCCCTCCATCTCTGCTCATATAAAGATGTATGTAACAGGTGACGTAAATTAATACATAGCGTAATTCAATACATGCTGTCATACCTTTCTAATTGAGGAGGTTACATTTGTCATGCATGACATTTTCGAATATTACATTTGTCTTACATGACAAATTCGAATTGATGAGCTTACATTTGTCTTACAGCATGTGTAATGTTTAGAGCATTTGTCTAATACTTAGCATTAGATTTCGATTAGCCTTTTGCAGAATTGTAAGTGTGTATAATGTGAATTAGGGGCTGCATGTTGTGGGTGAGAGTTGCTTTTAGACACGTAACAAGTGGTGAGACTTATGGGCCAGATATCAAGTTACATTGGCTATTTATTTATTAGCTGATGTCAAACCAATTCAATTACAATTTGCAGCTGAGCTGAACAATTACACTTAAGTACAATTTCTTTCCTTTCTTTAAATTTATTTGTTTCTCTTTCTTTAAATTCAAAGAAAAACAACATACAGAATGCAGAAGAAGTATATTTAATAGCAATTTCTAGGTTTTTATTTTGTGAAAATATCATTTTGTTTTCTCATGGAAGGATAGCAGGCTTGTTGTATTATTTTAGGCATTTAACTCTATGTATATTAAGGGTCATTTGTATTTGGATTTATTTGCATAGACGAGAGTCGCTCAGTTACATACCCAGGAGAATAAGGTAGTGACACCTCCATCACTAGTAGTTCTAGGACTAGGTCAATGGGTTCAACAACTGCTTCTTTATCTGCCTTTACTTATGGTGCTGTGTCTGCCATTACTAGTGCTGTGACCTTGTCCTCTTTGTGTCCTTGCAATTACCCTTTCCATCCACTACCCGATCTAGGTGACCCCTAGCGCTTATACAGTTTGATTGCCCTCTGAGCAAGTGTTGCTAAAAACTGCGTCTTCAAGCAACTACTAACGAACTGAGGGGACATCAAATTGTCCTTGTATGCCAGTAGGGTAGTTGCATTATTATCACTATGTGAGTAGTGCTCTTGAGTATCCATTATGTTCTCATCTATGGTTAAGGCTCTATGACCGCTATATTCCTTTTATTGTACAGAATTGTGGGTTGATGATGCAGAGATGATGAAACAAGATATGTGTGAGATTCCCAGGTTGTTGAGGCTCTATTGTTGAAGAGAGTAATCTCACCTGTAGTTAGGTTAGAGAGTTAGGTAACCCACGGTGGTATTTACCTACCTGTGGTATTCACCCACAGTGTTTGTAACACCCCGTTTTGACATTTCTACCTGAACTACTATTATATGTTGTATTTGTTTGATTGTGAGACCTCATCGGTTTGACGACACTGTGGACATATGGTTCTATTATTTTGCTGATATATATATGTGTGTGTGTGATGATAGTATTATGGTCGGTAGTCATGTTTAGATATGTATCATGTGTTAATTATGTCAAATATATGGAAATTATTGAATGATGGGTACATGGATACTGTTACAGATATATGTTGAAATAGTGAATGTTATGCCAGGTGCATGGCGAATGAATGAGTTTATTGTTGTCATGTTATGATGAGATATATGTGTACATATCGAGGATTATGCACGATATCCTATATTGTATGTCGAGGACTGACTTAAAGTTGAAACGACCAAGTGATAGCTGGATCCTACGAGGTGGGAGGGCCTCGGGGACATGGACTTCTAAAGATAAAATGGTATGCGAGTGATGCATTATTTACTTTCGTATGGTTATTATGCTGTTTATTATGATGTATGTTATGACATGGGTGGGGTAGGGTTCCAGAAAACTCAACCGCCCAGATCGGTTATACGATGACAGACCGAGTACAAGTGCAACGCTGTTGTTATGTCGAGTAGACATAGTCCCTTGTTCCATTAGGGGGGTGGAGGCTTTATCCACCATTTATCCCCGAAACCCAGAGTCATGGGAGGGCTGTGCTACGGCACGCTCCCCAAGGTGTGTGATGATGACTGGTGGTTGCCTGCTAGGGAAGCTTGGTCGATGTGGTCGACACTTCCGCTTACAGGTTCTAGCTGGAACCGGTCATGACTTGACATTCCAGGGTAGTCCAGCAGAGGACATGATAGGATGTGGAAGTTAGTAATGATGTAGGTAGATAGATGTAGCGTGAAGTAGGGGTGAAAACAAGATCTAATTGTAGGTGTGTAAAACCCTTGGTTAGTATGTGTCGTAAATTAGTGATGTATGAATTGTCGTAACGTGGATTTCAATAAGCTAATGGATCATACCTTGTAAACTATGCTAAAACATGTGTCGGTAAATAATAAGTTCCTTGATTATGATTGATGTATGTGAATTATTACTTTTAGTGTACTTACATGAGGAATGTAAGCAGTAGCTATGCTTACATAACTCGCCTACATATTATGAATTACATGAAATGTTGTTGAGTAATAATGTCAATTAGTGTCGCTTAATATTAATTACTGTCGTTAGTAATTAACTATTGTTGATCAATGTAAATGATGTCGATTAAAGTTAATAATGATGATTAGGGTTAATTAGTGTTGATAAGACTGCTATTAATTTGATTGTAAGTTTTAAATAAATGTTCATAATGTTAAGGTCTTTTAATAATATTATTATTAACTTGAATAATAAATGTCAATTGAGTGTGAATGTCGATTAGTTAGTCCTACTAACGCTAATATTAACTTGTTTATAAGTGTTAAATAATTATGAATTATGTTAATTAAGTTTAACTATAATTAAGGTTTGACTAGTGAAGGTGGTAAATATTTCCATTAATGATCATTAAGATTAATTAAAATTAATTTGGATAAGGTAATAAATAAATATTAAATATGTAAATGATCTTTAAAATGTTTATATTGTTGAATGTGGCATGTACATTAATGTTTTAGAGAGTTTTAATTAGTCAAAACATAAATAATTATTGAAGTTGAATGATTGTTTGTTAATCAATAAATGAGCATGCATTAATTGTTAATTATAAGTAAGTTGTCTCGTTAAATAGAGGTTAAGAAAATTATTTAAATAATATTAAGTTGTAATATAATAATGTTTAAGTGCATTCATTCAGTGTATGTTATGTCAAAGATAATGTTGAATAATTTATTAGGAATAAACACATGTGTCAGAATGTATGGTATATCTAAACATTAAATTAAAAGATTGACGGTGATAAGCAATTTAATAAAATAATGAATTCCTGACATGTGACCTGAATCCATAGGGTTGGATAAAAACTATTTAATTGTCATTCCTTGAATATGGCCCTTTTATCGATCCAAGATGGGATGGAAATTAAATAAGGTTGGTAGGAAGATGGGTCAAGTGGTTGAACATTTAATAAAAGATAGGGGCAGTAAAGGCTCGGGGGGAGAGTCAGTGAATAAGAGGGAGAAAGGAGGGAGGAGAAGGGGATCATCCTTACCTTAGTTTTTTTTTGAGAAGTTTTGGGAGAAGAGAGCTGCAAAGAAGGGGTTTTGTTGGAGATTTTTGTTGAGGGGATACAACAGCTTAGGGCTTGTACTCGGTTTGGGCTCGGGGGTCCAAAGGGGTACCTTTGGAGCTGGGTGGTCGGCGAGACCTCGCCAGTTGGCAGGGTGGCAAGACTGGTTTGGACTGATTGAGTTTCAGAACTTGGGAAGGACTTTTGGCTGCAGGGAAAAGCTAGGAAAAATAGCAAACAAGGATATAGACGAAGGTGGACCTACTAGCTACCTACAGGTATTTTTCCAGCATTATTATGGCAAATTCTGTTAATTAAATTTTAAAAGTTGTATGCTGTGATTATCTTTGCTACCTGCACAGTAACAGTAAATTGTTAGAAGTAGATAAAACAGAATTATAGATTTTCAAACTGTATATATATATAGTAAATTTTCTGACTGTAAATAGAAGTTAAAAGAGACCCAATTGGGGCTCTACAGTATTGTTGTTTTCTATTTCCTATTTAATCAGCTCTGAATAATGAGAAGGCGAATGATCTTCTTGTACTGTTTCTGTTGTTCCTTGCTCCATTCTTTTCTTTCACATGGTATCAAAGCCTAAGGCCTGATCCTTCTATTGTTGAGGTAAGCCTTTTTACAGAGTGGAAAGCACTTTAGATCTGATACAACCCGAACAAAGGGGAGTCTCACCAGAGAATGAATCTCCATTGTCAGGCCTTGTCTAGGCGGGCGCTCATCGTGGCCACATTCCCAGGATGACCACAATCTGCACGCTGGTGTTGAAGGTGAATCTGAAATCAACCCAAGCACATATCCAGATCTGCAATCCAGGAACATATGAGTTGAGGGATCGCTGTCTGCAGAAGTCACACTCATAAAACAGAGGGTGAATCTACAATCCAGCTCCTCCATGGCCGTAAAAGAGACAGTGGTCTCTGTAGGCCATAATAATACAATATTTTCTCGTGATGGCGGCCTCCATGCCGGTACAGACAGCCTCCTGCCCTTCATAGAGGTGACAGAAACCTCTTATCAGCTTCAATTTGTAAAGGGAATCCACTGCGATCTCCATTCGCCTCATCGTGAACATGTCCGTGTAGAATTTCATGAGCTCTACGGGTGTGGTTTCCATGACATGAGAAGGGGGCTCGCATTGGCGGGCTTGTGTAAGAGGAAGAACCAGTGGTATTGGGCTGTTGTCTTGTCTCTGCATTGAATAGAGATTCAGATCAGATCTGTATTTGAATTGCTGTAAATTCCGATATTTTTCAGATATGATATCAATTTGTTTCAGATCCATTTGCATACGTTTGAAATTCTGAATTTTATGCCTTCTATTCATTATATATTGCTCATCTGGTAGAGATATATTATATCTGATCAAAGATCCAATCAAATTACATTGGTATTGTTTATATGAGGCACTGCCCTAGAGTGATAGAAGCGTCAAGCACCTTGGCAGTGGATATGGCGCACTGCACCTTCCAGGGGTGAGAGCAGCGAGAGTTGGATTTCCAGATCTAATTTTTATTTTTATTTTTGTCCAGATCTTATTTTTCCATGATTTGCAAATCTCATAGTGAGCATTATATTTGCATGGATCATTAAAAATAAAAAAAAAGGGGTGAAGATCTACAAGATCTGTGGAGGACTGAACTCATCAGATCTCACCCAACGCTCAGTTTGCCAGAGCTAATCTTATTGAAGGTTGTGATCTAGAAAAGAAGATCTACTCTTGAAGATGGTGCTACCCGAAGTAGTCCCAGAAGAATATGAAGAGGTAAGAAATATTCTAATGCCACAAGGTTTATGGCAGGGTTTTAATGGAGATGAGTATGATGTATGGGAAATCAAAGTAATTAATGTGTTAAAATTACAAGATTGTGGCACTTCATAGCTGAAAAGGATCCCATTGATCTAGAAAAGTTTAATGCTTTGACATAATTTGAAAAAGAAAGAAGGCAAGTTGTTGCCTTATGTCTCATACAAGACAGTATAGACTATTCTCTATTTCACTATATTGTAGAAGTTGATACTCCAAAGAGAGCATGGGATACACTGAAAGAAGTCTTCAGTGAGGAACCAACCATAAAGGAAGATGACTTTGTAAGTCAAGCAAGGCACTAGGAATGCCACACCAAAGTGGAAGACAGTCAAGATGACTGTGTCTATGAGGTAGCTAGTGATCATGTAAATCCAACAAATAATGTTGATCCAGTTATGTTTGATGATGACAGTGAAAGCAAACCTATCACTACAACAGTACTCAATGATGTGAGTGATAGTCTCTTTGAGCAAGAGACAATCGATAGCAGCATAAAAGTTGCAATAGTTGCTGAGAAGAGCAACAACCAGCTGATAGCATCACAAAAGAAACAACATTTTGTAGTCCACCCCAAAACCAGAAAACGAGAAGTTTGGGGGAGATCTATGAGCACACTCATGTTATTGATGAGCATCTATAGTATGCTCTATTTTCTTCTCAGCCCACACTTTTTGAAGAAGTCATGAAGGATGCATAGTGGGTACATGCAAATGAAGAAGCCAATGAGAATGATCAAGTAGCTTCCATTGATGAGCAACACCAACATGTGAATTCTCTCCAAGAAAAGCTGAAATATATTCATATTTTTTCTAACAAAAATGTTGAGTGTGCAGGTAAAGATGACAACAAGAAGAATCATGTTGAAACTGAAGATGAAGACTTTCACTATGTTCCAGAAGATGAAGAAGATCAACTACTTAGCATCAAGATCCAGAAGACAAAGAAAAAGAATTCCAAGTTTACTTTAAGGAAGAAAGTCAAGCTGAAATTTTTTGAATGAAATGTAAGCCTAGCTGAGACATAGACCAGCAGGCATCTTTAGGCATAAACAGTGTTGATGATGTACTACCAGTTCAGATTAAGGGGGTGTGTTGAAGAGAGTAATCTCACCCGTAGTTAGGTTAGACAGTTAGGTAACCCACGGCGGTATTTACCTATCTGTGGTATTCACCCAAAGTATTGTTGTTTTATTTTTCCTATTTAATCAGCTCTGAATAATGAGAAGGCGAATGATCTGCCCGTATTGTTTCTGTTGTTCCTTGCTCCATTCTTTTCTTTCACATCTATGACCGCTATTTTTCTGTCACTGTACAGATTAGCGGGTTGATGAAGACAGGGATGTGGGATTTTGGAAATCAAGTGACACACCATGCTCATGGCTTATCTACTTATCATTATTATGGGATCACTGGCCCCTAGCCTAGCCCCATACCCCCATCAGCCTGTGCTTGCTGGAGGCAACCCAATCTTGTCAAAAAAGGCCATCAGTATTTGCCTAATATATTTTCTATGAATGATTATAGCTATAGGGTTTAACTCTAGGAAGGATACCTAGTAAACTCTTCATGTTTTTCTTTGGTGATGCTTCAGGTCTAAGTTCTATGTGGCCCAATACAGAACAAAAACAAATTGAATAGTCAACCTGGCTCGGATACCAATTATGAGCTGATGCAAATGTTAAATTATAAAACTTATATTTCTATTAATTTAACATAATATTTGACCGAATTACATACTTTCCCATTCTACTCGAATGACCCTGCTGGTCTGTAGCTTATCCATGGTTAGGTATACGTAAGTGTTGGAACCGATCACCATCTACATTAAAGAACTACTTCTCTGAATGGGCGACAATAACTTACCTCGGTCCTAACTGAATTACTGACTGAGTAGAGCTTCATGAGAGTATACTTGTTTCCGGCACTGAGAAGAGTTAATAGCTGCAATGAATGACTAGAGCTACCCTGATAAGAGTTCTAGCGACTAGAAGACTAATCCTGGTTTTCATAATATGGTAGACAGAATCCTAATCATTCAACATTAATTGGAGAACATAACTTCTTTATTTTCATTTTTATGAACTAGGTAATTTCTTGAGCTTTTGCTGGTTCTTCTACGTGAGACTCGCATAATACAACTTTTCTATGTTCTATAGCTTATTCTATAGGGAAAATTATTAGCTTTAGCCCATACCTAGTAACTTAGCTTAGTCCAAAAATTGCATCAAGATGACCCGTGTGTTGCTTCCCTCATTAGCGGGAAGGGTTTACCTTTTCCATTTTAAGTGGTTTAAAAATAAAATATTAAATCATTGCCTCAAGGAAGTTTACTCTGGGATGGGATATAAGGGGCTGGATACAAAAATTGTTGATCTAGTAAGTAATAGAGTTTCTTATAATAAAGAATTGCAGCAAGTGCACTACTAAAGAGAGAGGCATACTTAGCTCACCTAAGAAGGCCATTATTACACTCCCTACAGCCTTTGGAACCTCATAATTGGGAATAGGCCTTTAACCCTCCTTATTAATCCTTGAGACATTACACTCATCCTTGGGAAACTCATCAACTTAAGTCTTTAAAAAATCGTGAAACTAAGACATAAAGCCTCATACTTATTCCCTTGGTACGCTTCCTTGGGGAAACCCATGGATTTCACCACCCATCATTCCCCAATGATAAGTCATCCCTGTACGACTCGCTTCTGTTTGCTGCTCTCTGGCCCTTGCTTTCTCTATGGCATAGAAATCCATATGTGTTGGTTCGGGTGGGACGACAGATTTCACAAAGCTTTTGCTCAATTGGCTTTTTGCCTATGTAATAACATCATTTTTATGGGAAAGATGAATCCTACCAGACACGTAATAAATTTATTTTATTCATCAGGCCATTTCAAGTTTCCAATGCTGTTGATGAGGTTTAACTAGGACTGGCATTTCTGAGTCACCAAGCTCGCATTGAGCACAAGATGAAGAGCATACGCTGCACTGAGTTACTTCCTTACTCTAGAAAAAAACCCAAACACTCGATGCCAATGAGCTCACATGCTCTTTATTTATAGCAAGTTACAATTCATCCGGTTACTATGCACTTGTAGGTGCCATTCTCTCAGGATTATTCTTTTCATTGGCCTGCAGGCTGGGACATGAGTACAAACAACATGAGTGGGCATGTGACAGACAATCACATGTTATCTCGTCCCTTGGAGGTACGCCATATGGGGACCACTCAACTACTCTTGGACTTAAATAAAAGAGAAATTAAATAAATAAAGCATTCCAGGTACAAAGAAGAAGGAACATAGATAGATCAACTAAGTCCTCTATCATGTGGAGGTGCATTCTTAGATATTCTCATAACGAAGAATGGCACTAGCTGTTTGGTTCATCAAGTTCATAGGACTAATTCTCACACTAACATATATTACATGCCAAATCACATCACTATCCAATCTATCCTATCCAGAAAGTGGGTTCACATCACTATCCAATCTATCCTATCCAGAAAGTGGGTTTTATAAACACCTTAGGGATTTAGGCCATAAAAATATTTGATAAGAATCCTTTAGAGCAATAATTGAATCATCTCGCTAATGTTTTCAAGAATGATGGGTTCGAACTTTCACTATTACGTAGACAAGACTCTGAAAGCAAGTCAAATTAATATAAAGATAGAAGGGCTAGTAAAAGAGACAGTAAAATATACAAGGTAAAAGAAGGCCAGTTGATATAGCTATAGGACAGGAAAACAAAGTAAAAAGAAAGGTTTTAAGGGCTAGGCGCTACTTGTCCACATTGGGCAAGGAAGGAAAGGATGGATGAGTGTAGAGTCCCTTGTTCTCTGAAGAACGACAAGAGAAGGAAATCGCTTGTACCGCATCGAGCAAAAACGCAATAACGAGATAGGGACAGAAAGGAAAAAGAACGCAAATTGTCATAACAAAAAACTCGATTGTTTTGATTGAAGATGAGCTATGTATAGAAAGAATATGTTTTCTGATGCATCATGTAGGTGGTCATGTACCATCCTGTATTAAATGGCATGCCATCACATTTTATAATCTCCTTAGACATGCCATTACATATGGCAGTCTCTATAGCAGTTGGAAAATCATCTCTGAGGGTATGAAAGTTGAATTCTTTAATGCATAAGAAGCGTTGGGTAGGGCATAGAATGGAGGGTCTGTCCAAAACATAGTTAATTAATAATTAATGAATAGTTTTTTAAGTAGAGAGAAGAACCATGTGCCATGCTTACATGTTGGGATCTAAAAAATCAAATTATTTATATGTTTGCAAGTTTCCAATCCATATGCTGAGCCAATTCATGACATGATGGAATCTAATTGTTTAAACATAAGAGTTTTCCTATAACCTTTATGACATGATGGGATCTTCCTTCTCAAAACATTCGAACACATGCTCTTCCAAACCATTAATCTTGTAAATAAGATTGGAGGAACTGGTGGACTTTCGAGATTCGACATATCCGATGATCAGATGGGATCTTTATTTATCAATAGGTATCTAAAAACATGTATTAATGGAACCAAAAAAGTGAAGAATGCAAGAGAGAAAGTAGCTTTTCCTTCACAGTAAACAATCAATTGAAAATATCCTCTTTTAGAAAAACCTCGTTCAAAAAAGTGCAATAACGAGATAGAGACAGAAACGAAAAAAAACGAAAATTAGCTAAGATATTAAAGAAAGGCAGTATTAAAGTCAAATTTTGTTCCCCATCAGAATTAAGGGAATGGTGGACTCTGCCGTTTGGAAGATATGATAGACCCCAAAACTTATAAAGGTGTGTATACCATCATCCCTTTCTCTTCTGGGAAACAACAATATATTAGTTAAACTGGCAGAGAATTCCAAATTAGAATAAAAGAACATAATGACCATAATTTCTCCTGTGGCAATGGTGGAGGCAGCATGAAAGCATCCAGGGATCAACTGGGATCAACTTTTAATTGGAGAAAAATATTATGTTTCTATTGTTTATTGTATTGTAAAACTATTGTTGTGAAAGGTGTTTTGTGGTTTCTTTTAGTATTTATTGGATAACTTTATTCATATCCTGCTGTTTTGCTGTTTTACAACTGTACTTTGTCTAGGTAAAATTTTGGTTTTCCTAAATGGCCAATGTAAAATTTTTGGTGTTTACTTTTCTTTTTGTATTTATTGGATAGCTTCATTCCTATCCTTCTGTTTTAGAACTGTACTCTCTCTAGGTAAAATTTTGGTTTTCCTTAAGTGCTTAACGTAAAATTTTGGTATTTACAACCCTTGTTCATTACAATGAATTAAAGATATTTCAGACTTTCAAGAAACCATTTCGGGTGTGCAAGAAACAGTTTGAGCATATAAAAAACATTTTCTGTCCAAGAATTGTTCTGCAAATATACACGGCACTAGGAAGTCTGCAAAATCATCTGAAAACTAGCAAGTAATTTCATCTGAAATCAAGTAATTTCTTGATGGTCTTCGAGGACAACCAAAAACCATAGGCCGTTTTTTACAATTTGACTAGATTTTTTTTTAACCTCAAATCATTTGAAAAAAACATCTGGCCTTTTACTAAAAGCCTACACTAACCCTAACCAGTCTAAATAAAAGCGTTATACTAAAAAAGACTTTAAAAAGGAGAAGACATATTTTAGTTCCACGAAAATAGAGACCAGCAAACAAACAAGCACTGAGCAGTTTCTTATGAGAAGATTTTTAACTTGATGATGATGATCTAGATTTTAATGGACCACCTTAGTAGTCATGCAGTTGTTGATCGAACCAAGATGCTGATACTAGGCACTTATCATTTATGCTTTGCTTTTTTAATCCTTGACTCTCTTTCTGTATATATAGAATGAATTATGAACATCAATTTTTGAGTTCGATTTTACTTCAGCAGTGAAAATTTTGTATGTTTATGGAGAGATTTAAACTATAAATTGTGTTTTATAATTTCATTGCTTTATATCTTATAATTAATAATAGACAGATTGTAGATTTTACTAAAGATTTTTTTTTAATTTTGGTATTATAAAACCCTTGCTTTATGTTTTCCTTAAGAAGTTTCGAATTCTTTCTAGACCTTGGCCATAATCGTATTCAGAAACCCATTTCCTGTCAATTCCTATTTCCGGTTTCCAGTAGTTGGACCCAATAAGCATAAGGTCCTACTGAATCTTGATCCTTCTAGAGAACCCTGTTAACAGAAACCCAATTCCTTCCTTTTCCTATTTGTGATTTCCAATAAATACTTGGAAACACAATGAGCATAAGGGCCTAATTAATCTTGGCACCCTGACCAGCCCAGAGAAAATTGAAAGAGCCAGAGCTGAGGAGAATGCACAATGAATTGCAAGTTCTTCAACATAAGTTTTTGTAGCCAGTCCAAGAATGCAGTAGGTTTGATTGTGGAGTTTTGACTGAAATGTAAGAGGGCTTACCTGCAGAGGTAGGTGGTGCATCCAGGATTCAAGACTTCATGGTGATACATATGGAATATACTCACATGGCTAGAACTGCTTAGGAAAATTGAATCTGGCTTTGTTTTGCACAGTAAACTAAAAGAAAATGGCAAAACTTAAACATTGAAAAAATATTGTTAGACATAATAGAAGTAAGTATTTATTTTTCAAATATTTTAATTACATGAATTTATACATTGCATTCGATTAAATTGTTAAACCTACTCACCGAAAGCACTTTGTTTTGTGAAAAATTACGATGATGTGTTTTAAAAGTTTCTAGAGTATCTTGGATTTAGGACTTAAAAGAAACACATTGAAGACAAAATTAGGAAACTGATTTTATTTTTATATCGCTTTTTTGGAGTTTACCGAAAACATTTTGTTTCATGAAAATTTGTAATGATGTTTTTTTAAAGTTTGTAGAAAGACCAGCCCCTATATACGCGCAATTGGGGAGAAAATGATAGTTGCAAGTCATTTCAGAAGGCCTTATGCATAGTGATATATTGCATATACGTTAATGTATTATTAAATATTTAATATAAATATTTAAAACATTAAAGTCTCTTTAAATATTTAATGTAATTGTGTAAGAAATTAAATTGTCTTTGTCACATAAACTTGCAATATGTTACAGTCAAAGTGCAACTTAACACATAATTTGTGAACAATTTGTTTTATATGGAAAAGAAAAAACTTTGTATTATTTTAATTTTTCTTCTTTTTGACAATTTGTTCACTAATGTTCTAGTAAATCTTTTTTTAACAATTTGTTCACTCTTTTCATGTTTCAGCATAAAGATTGTAGAACATGTATGCCACCGCAATTGAGATCAATTAAATATAAGGTACACAAATCAAACCTCAACTAGTGTAAACTGGAATCACAATTTCTAGACTCATATGGAACTACATATGTGATATTCAAAAGGGCTACTAGATATCATATTAGAGAGGAATTGTCTATTTTGATTGAAAAAATTTTCTTACTTGGTTGGAGACTGTTTGTTTGTTTGACAGTTTACAAGTTTTATTGTAATAACATCTTATAAACATGAACTCCATGAAGAATCCCTTATAGAAATGCGCAATATACACGACCCAGAAGTATACTTGCAAAAGATGTCAATTTCAGCTTCAAGCAGTTTGCCTATTGAAAGTAGAGGCCTCTGGGGGGACATATTTTGTATACATTGGGTATCAAATTGGTTAAAGGTGCCAATTAGGGTTTGGTCAAAGAGACAAGCAAGATGTTATTTGCACTTTAACTCTACGATTGGAAAAAACACATTTGACATATTGTTTCATGACGAGAACCCTATAAATGGCCACTTTGAGCCATTACTTCATAAGGAAAACAACAACATGCATTCATGTTCTGATAAACAAGTAAAGTGTTCTCTTAAACATGTTTCTGTAGAACATAGAATCAATGAAATTTCGATTCCCTTTCAATATACAGTAGAGAATCGTTTTAAGACTCATTGCAAATAGCTATCTTTGCATTGATTAAAGAAAATTGCAAGAAGCAATTGCAAATTGCAACAGCTAAAAGATAAATCTACTGAACCAACAATCAATCAACAAACTGGTATTTTAACTAGCAAAAGAAACAAGGACACACATCAAGAAATTGGTAAAAAAATACCATACAAAGTAAAGAAAACCATATCTTTTCTTTTAATAAAAAAATTGCAAGAAGCAATTGTAGACCTTATCAAATCAAACCTGATTCTACAACAAAAGAATGAGATAGAAAACTAGGAAAAAAGAACATGATTACAACAAAAGGACAAGATAGACAACTAGACAAAAAGAACATGATTACAACTGACAATGACAAATTCAATAACCATGAACTAGGAATGGAAAATAGACAAGAAGCCTTGCATGGAGAAAAATTATCCATTTCACTCCGTTGCATAAAGAGAATGCAAGACAACATCCCAAATTGCATCAAATACAACTAGGCTCTAATACAACAATAGTAAAAGAGAAAAAATTGCAACGCAAAAGAAAGAATATGGACACATTTGAGTATGTCAACTTGGGATGCAATTATCAAAGAAGGGAAAAAGGAACTATGACAATCTTTGAACAAGAGTACCATGAGCAAATTACTGACACACCAATCTATGATTGCTCAGTTTGTCAGCGAACTTTCTTTAAAAATGACATTGCCTATCGGGAACAAGTAGCAAAAAAAGAAGAACTTGGACAAATATACCTACAAGAAGCAAACAAATAGAATACAATGACTTTGTGTCTCAATGCATTTGTAAAGCTTGTAAGAAATCATATAAGAATGGCATAACTCGTACATTTGTAGTGCCTGATGAAATTAGTAGAAACAAAGGTATGGAAACTTTGTCATATTTGTCTTAACTAGAAGAAAGACTAGTTGCACTAAGAATACTATTTCTACAGATCAAAGAAATGGGACCTTGCTATAAGAAACCACAATTAGGTCTCACAGGAGGGGTGATTAATGTTCCTACTTGCATAAACAGAATTCAATCTACATTGCCTAGGAACATTAAAGAAACATATACAGTTGCAATGGAAATTAAGAGACGTTTGAATTTCAAAAATTCTTATGCAATTGGAATAATTTGAATTCATATTGTCATGAAAGCATTGAAACAATTGTGCCAAAAAATGCTATATAAACTAGAGGATGTCAAAATAGACAACGAATGGGAAAAAGTATTCATTGAAAACAAAGAATCATATGATAGTGAAACAGACATCGAGCATGATTGTACCGATATCGAGATCTACCCGAACCAATCACAAAGACATTGATACATGGATTCATTGATGCACACATAGTTTATGACCTTGCAAATAAAAAAATCAATATTGCACCTGCTGAGGGATACATGCCACTAGGAATATTCCATGACAAGTATTTTGAAGAGATGAGCTTCCCTTCATTGTTTTATGGAAGAAAACATGTAGATGACATAATAAAGAACTTCGCGTATCAAAAGATTTACCAATGGGAGGTATTGCATAGCAACCATGACTTTGCTTTTCATACAAATGAGCAACAAAATATATGCAATGATGAGACAATTAGGACCACCAACGTTCTTTGTGACCTTTAGTAGTGCAGAGCATATTTGGGAACCACTTGTTAATGCTCTTAAACATATGAACACAAAACACAAAAGAATAAGACAAAATGAGATAGGAAAAGATGAAGTTAGCTCATTGATTAGGGATGACCCTGTCATTTGTGCAAGATACTACATAAATAGAATCAATGCACTATGACAATTAATTTCCCATGATCACAAGTACTATGGAGAAATCAAAGACTATTTCTATGTAACAGAGTTCCAAAACATATGTAGTGAACATGGCCATGGTTTGATTTGGATCAAATCAGCACCAATATATGGTACAAACACAAATGGCGATGTAGAAAAAATTGTTCATAAGTATCTATCAACAAACTCATCAATTATTTCAAGTGACATTAGAACAATGCAACAACATTGACACACAAAGAGTTGTAAGAAAAAATAGGAATACCAATTGTAGTTACAATTTTCCTATTCCTCCAATGAAAACAACCAAGATACTTGAACCACTTGTCTTTAATAACAATAATACAAAATCCAATGCAAAACTCATATTTGCTGCAGTAAGTGATAATACCTATGACGAAAACTATACATTTGATGAATCCATAAATGAGTTGCATATGACAAATGATCAGTACATACATGCTATTCAATGTAGCCTTAACCGAAGTACAATTATGCTTGAAAGAAAACCATTTGACACTTGTGCAAACAACTTTTCTCGCCATATCCCAGAAATATGGCTTGCAAATACTGATTCTCAATTTGTACTAAACTCATATGCTGCAACATCATATTGTAGTTCATACATGACAAAACAAGACAATACACTTACAAAGACATTTAGGAAAATAAGAGAGGAGCATAGGAAAAAAAATTCTGATGTCATGGAAACTATTGTTGCTCTCGAGAAATCATTAGTAATTATGCAACAAATGTTAGCACAACTAGTGGTGCATATTGTACTATTGCTACCATTGTGTAGCAGTTCACGTAGATGCATATTCATTAATACTTCCTCGCAGGAACAACGTGCATTTGTCCTTATAAAGAAAAAAGAACTACAACGAGAACTAGATGAGTCAGAAGACATAATGTGCCCATCAATAATTGATCATTATATTTCACGTCCTATTGAAATCGACACTACATGTCTAGTAGAATTTGTAGCTTGCTACACGAAAACATGAAAAAAATGCAAAGGAAACAACAAACCATATGTCATTAGATACGTAAAGTACAATAGACATAATGACATCGAGAACTTTTATAGAGAGAAATTGATGTTGTATATTCCATATCAAGGGAACGAAAATACAATAAAATACCAATACTTGTCATGGATAAAGGATTACATTGGACTTATACAAACAATAAAACAAAATGAACAAAAATTCACATTTGATACCCCATCACAATGGGGTGACATTGATGATGCAATTCATGCACTTGAGACAAGAAAACAACAATTGTTTAACATAGACAACCTTACACCCACATCTACATATAACACAAATATGACAACAATCGCAAATGAAGAACATCAAAACTATGACTTTGAAAGTGATCTTCAACATTTCCAACGCACCAAAAACATGAAAACATCATTGCATAGGCCATATGAAATTGTAAAACAACCACATATACTAGAGAACAAAGAGTTTTATGCTCTTAGATGAAAATTAAATGAAGAACAAGCGGCATTGGTAAATGACATAGTCACTAAGAAAAAAAACAATCCAAATGAACCACTCCACTTGTTTGTGATAGGAGTAGGAACAAGAAACAATTTTGTAGGAAAAGCAATATTCCAATCACTTGCGTGTATGCACAATAATATAATGTAATATGACCCTTCAAATCCAATAGGATTAATAGCTACCTATACAAGAAACGTAGCATTCAATATCAGAGGTGTTACATTGCACTCTGCTTTCTACATGCCTTTTAATAAGAAAAATTATCTCTCATTGAACAATGAGAAGCTAGACACATTGTCAAAGCACTATGGACAACTACGTGTTGTGCTTATTGATGAAGCATCTCTTGTAGGTGCAACCACACTTTATCAAATTGATAAACACTTGCGATAAATATTGCATATGCCCACATGTCACTTTGCAAATATTGATGTCATATTCCTTGGAGACTTATACTAGGCTCAACCTGTAAGAGATTCAATGATATTTCAAATCCCAAAGTTAGACAAAAATGTAATTCCATATGACTTTTGGAAGCAAAAAATGAAATGTTATCAATTGAAAACCGCAATGCGCCAAAAAGACACACACTTTGTCATTTTGCTAAATAGAATTAGACTAAATGAGAAATCAAAAGAAGACATAGATTACATTAACGACAATTGCTTCAGGTCACCACCTCTCGACCCATAATTTCCCTATATATTCTATCGAAACAAAGATGTCCAGAGTCATAACACCAAAATGAACCACTTATACTATGAAACGAGAACTCGACACAGTTCTCGTTTTTCTCTCTCCTAATTTTAGTAGCTATTTTTACCCCCGTTTCAAAAATGGTTGATGCCAATATCACACATTTTCATTTTCAGACATTTTTTGGGGCCTTTGAATGATCTTTGTTGTAAAATATTTTTAATTTCTATTTTCAAGTGTGTTTTTTGAAATTTAACAAAATAACATACATTTTTAAGCAATTTATAATGAAAAACATATACATTTTACGATCTTTTCTATAAAATAAGACTTTTTTATGTACAAAATAAGGCATTTTTATTGACAAAATTGTAAATAATTCCAGAAAATAAAGACATTTAAAACCATTTTCAATGAATTTTCAGAGAATTTTTCTCTAAAAATGATCATATTTCATATTAGTTATCGAAAAGTGACGACTCACATAAAGTCGAGAAAAAATATACAAATTATTTGTAAAAAGCATATTAAAAACATTATATTTAGAAATTTTATTTCTAAAATAAAGTTTGAAAGTCAAAACATTACTAATATATCTGGTCAAAAAATTGTCAAAAATTGTCAAAATTAACATTTTCTTCAAAACATGAAACTATTCAACAATATCATGGTGCCCGGGAGGAGGGGGAAGGTGCCCGGGACCTCCGCCCACTTGGTCTATAAAAAATCTATAAAGTTTAAAAAACAAAGTAAAATAAACCAAAAGAGCACAATTTTTTTATTAAATTAAACATAAAAAAAATTATAATAAAGTTAATAAAACATTAAAAAGGCAAAATAAAAATTTAAAAAAAAAACAATTTTTAACATTTAAAAAAAATAAAAACAAAACGTTATATAATACAAACAATTAAAGAACACATTTCAAAACAGTATAAAAGAAATAATACATTTTTTAAGGTAATACATTATAACCTATAATTTAAAGTGTGTCA